>JAQFYG010003959.1:0-11725 GCA_034694325.1 Entomobrya corticalis | reverse complement strand
GGTATGAAAAGCAGATTGTATTATTATCTGATTACTTGTAAACTCCCCAATTTATTGGAATAAAGCTATTACATTACTTTACATTACATTACATCTATTTTATCCCATTTTACGTGAGGTTTACGGTGCCATTAATCCTTTTCTGAAAAAGTCGGATCTTCAATTTCGTAGTACACATGTTAAGCATTGCCCCTTTTTAAGTGACACCATTCAACGTGAAGGTTGTCTTCATCGGTAAAGTAAAGACTTTATTTGGGCAATTTACTTTTCGGTTTATCGGGTACGCACTTCCAGGACAATAGATGTTGTATGCGATTATTTTCATGTATTTTTACTTGCACACTTTCGTTTCGTTGAATATAGCGCATTCCTTTTCTAGGAAGTAATCCGTCCTCGTGTTAAGCGATAAGGACTCTTGGCAAACAGATGATGAAGCCACTGATTATTTTCCCACTGGCGCTCTTTTGGTGTGCGTTGCATACACCCAGTCTTCTTCTTTTGACATATTTGCCAATCCTGAACCTGCGTATTTTAATTTGCAGGGCTGGTTGCCTTCTTTCGGCATCACGAAAATTGGGTCGGCTTCCATTGCTGTTGCCGTTTTGTTAATAATTGGCAGTGAATGTCCATCGTTATTTTCTTCAGGTTGATCGATCTTGAACATCTGTAAACTAGTCCCATGTTAGCTGGACATTATTCAAATTACTTACATACATAGCTGGACATTATAATGCGTACGGCTTGCGTTCTAGCGTCGTACGCGTAACACTTTCAATTCCTTTTCAACTATCTCTGATCTTTTGTAAGATGCTAGAACTTATTTTTCTAAATAATTAAGTTGTCTTGTGCAGGGCATAATCTTCAATTGCTAGTTCGGGAAAGGCTACTGCTGCCATTATTACGCCAATAAAAACAACCTCCTTATTAACTTTTCTTTTTAACTCATCCATTTTTGGTGCGTCAAATGGACAAATCTTTTTTGTTTCGGTAAGATGTAGAATATGATATTTTTCTTCCCTATTCTGCTGGCATATCTTTATAATGTCTTCATACAATCCATCTATTGGAAAACGATCGCAGAGTGACATCAAGTTCGTAGGGTTTACTTCCAAATCACTGCATTTGCGGAGAAGTGCTTTTCACATTGCCTACGTTGAGCCAAGATTAGTTAATTTTCAAAGTTAATGCATAAAATGCCTTTTTTAACAGTACAACGACAATCTTACGCTTTTTTAAACTGGTCATTCGTTTTCTATAATTCTAAGCAATATTATTTTTTATGAAGTTTCTGTTTCACTACTGCTTTTTTTAGTAGTTCTGCTGTCTGCTGAGGGACTGTTTCAAATCATAACATGATGTTTGATAATTAAAGTGGGGTTCAACACAGCTAAAATGCGTGTTGTTGCAATGTTGCTACGTACCGACTTGGCAACTAAAGTTGAATGGTAAAAAGCATAAACGGCCAAGTGCCTATTCAGTTGAATATATGTATTTCGTATGATCCCAAAAACGTACATCATTATTTCCGAAAAAAGGCCTTTGCACTTGTCCGAATTAAACATGGATAATTGACATTTTGCGATGGTAGAAATATTTGGAAACCGATTGGAAATAAAAAATCATGCTTCAATTGTACATAATCGAGGCGTAAAATGTCCAAAATCCGAAAAATGCCTCATAAAGTAGGAAATGTGAATAATGTTTCGTCTTATTGAACATTTTATCTTATATCAAGTGACATACTCTATAACGAGTTAAATGCGATTTTAAAATCAATTTTGAATTCTACCTGTATTTGAGGATAAAATCCAAAAAACAAAATTTTCCGGGGTTTTCGTGTTCATAAATCTTTGTATGTTTAGCTTGTGGTAAGTATTGCCACTATTACTGTTACCAAGAAGTGAGTGTCAAAAAATAAATATGAATTCGCCTGATTGAGCCCATTTATATGGAAGTTTTGTAGCTCAGACATTTAACAATTTACCGTCGAATGTCCCTAAAAACGCTCACTGTTGATGTAATGTTAAAATAGTCAGCCAGATCATAACAGAAACTTGTCGGTAATGGCACGGACTGTTTTATACACATACGCACTTTGTCTCAAGATTTTTGTAGTTCAAAACATTGAATTAAGAACTGTAGCTCTTACATTGTCAACTTTAAATTTTAGTTATATAGCCAAGAAACTATTTATATTACTGTGACAGTCGAAATATGAGTTTTGTAGCGAGCTGATTGGCATATAAATGTAATTGATGCGTATGGTCTTTGACACGTATAATACCAACTCGTTGACAGCTATATTTCAAAAGTTTGAAGGTTGCGCGATAAATGCAGGTGTCTGTTATATTTAGCTATGACTGTTTTTCAATTCCATACTGTAGTTACATTGGTCAATTGTCAATCTAATTAACTTTTGATTCCAGAAACTTTTAGTTAAATGATACACATTAATGAAAAATATTTGAACTCGCATGAATTTTAAGTATATGATCTTCAAACAGGATAAATAAACAGGAATGGAAAAAGTTCCAAAGGCTAATCCGACTGTATGTCCGATGACAAGTTAAAAATAAATGTTTTACGGTTAGAAGGCGATGGCCGGTAACTAAAACCACAATCTTTAATATTTACGGTTAAAAGGATGTAAGTATTCAAATATTTTCTTTAGTACCAAAGTGTACCTTTATTCTTTCTTACCGGCCACCGGCTATCGCTTTCTGACCGTAATACATTTATTTTTAACTTGTCATCGGACATACAGTCGGATTAGCCTTTGGAACTTTTTCCAATCCTGTTTATTCCTTCATCAGGATCTATTTTGATTAGAATAATTACAATACATTTTTATGATTAAATTAATTAATTAATTTGTTTGTAAAAATTATATACAAAACATAGTATTTTTGAATCAATAGATAAATATGACAATTGCTAGTCCTCCCCGAACGGTTGATTATTAATTAGTAAAATGCTCATACGCTTAGTTGTGATGAATTTTGGTTGGTGCAAACTACAAACAAATTAAAGAATTATTATCAGTGTTTTTTTATTTAAACACTGTTTGTTTTAGCTTACAGTTCACTTTTTATTGATATATTTACCTGGTAATTGGTAGTTATGCTTACGTTGAAAATTATTACTATATTTTTATATCATGTAGCTCAATTTGTTTAACTGTTAAATCATAGTTGTCATTTAATATAAACAATACTGCTGTTTAACTATCTGAAAAATGTCAATGTCTACAATAAAATAAAATTGTATGGCACAGACTCTTAGTTTTTTCTTAAATGACAAGAAAAGCTACACAAAAACTATGTAAAAAAAGAACAATATAGGAGGAAAAAATATGTCCATGCCGTTCAAGTTTAAACACTGCATCTTGTGCCTTGTATCTGCTGCTTTTAGTATTTGACTTGTTTACAACTAAGAGAAGCCAAAACAAAAGAGATTGAAGTGGAAAGTAAAAAGTGAATAGGCTCCTGCCTGTATTTCTTTGTTTTTCATGTTTTCTATGGTCGTAATGTTGTAGGAAGCTTGATTTGGAGTAGTAATGGCCATGCTTATATTAAAATCTAAAGCTATTTTTTTGAGTACTTTCACATTTTTAAGAGATTCGTGTATAGCATGTTTTTTATGCATTTCATACAAGGTAATTTATAAACCAAAAAACTATTGTTTACGTTTAAAATTTTACTCTCAATATATTCATACTTATTATGTTATATCATGTAAAGGTTATGAAATTCTAAGGATGGTTGAATAAGATGTTTCTATCAAGTTGCTAAAGTTTATTTCGTGTCTCATTTTTTATATACTGTGGATAATTACGGTGTTCAAATTAATTGAACATTATTGTTAACTTATTTAAACGGACCTCCTTATCTGGACAAATTCGCACTATTCTCAAGCTGCACGAATGTGGCAAAGATTTAAGCATGTGACCGGTTCGATTAGAATGGAAATGTAAATATTCATGTTTAGACATAGATTTGCTATAAAGTTTGTGCTTATCACATTTACATTATTTAAGGATATGGTTGGGTCTAGGAAATTAACTTATTTTCTGACTTATCTATCGTAAATTTTAAAAAGTAATGTAACATTATAAAAGTTAGCTATTCTTCAAAGCTTATTGAGGTTCCTAACCAAATTTGTTGAATCTTTAATTGCAAATACGTCATCTTTAAAACGTTTTTTGAATACCATTTCACTTTTCCATAACCCTTCTAATTCAACTGCTGCTGTGATATTATTACCAGAGATGATGGAATTGTTTACCATCCCGCTTCCACATTTTTGATAGAAATATTCATTTCCATATTGAATGTAGCTGTAGTCTATACTAAAAAGGTTATACTTGGGCTGGAAACTCGCCAAACTCAATACAATTTATACTAGACGAAATCGACAAAACGTAGAATTAGATGGGATTAATTAAAACCCCGAATGGTCAATAGTGATAGAAAGAAGAACGCGCGTCTTAGCAGTACACGCAAGCAATTGCAGGCACATTGCATCTATCCAAGCGAACTCGAGCGCATACGGTAGCGTTCCTCTTTTTTAAGTGCATGAGTTGGCTTGCTTGAACGTGCTTCCTTCCTCCTGCTGCCTGCGTTTACAGCTTAAGCGCTCGCTCTTCTTACTATCACTAATAACCATAGAGTGACCATTCGGGATTTTAACCAATCCCATCTTATTCTACGTTTCATCGGCTTTCTTGCAGTATAGGTTAGGTTAGGTTAGGTTGATTGAGTTTGACGAGTTACCAGCCAAAGTATAACCTTGCAAGAGCTAAAATTGCTGATGGTTGTCTTATTGAGATTTCGAAGGGAAGTTTTGTTAAATGTTTGAATCTTCAAAGAAAATTAATGCAGTTTTTTTACAGCTTTCCATGGGAAGTTCTTGGTAAAAGGCTTATATGTCGGCATCAATAGCACACTATTTACGGTTTTTGTCTAGTTTTACATTTTTAAAAAGGGAAAGTAGATGATAAGTGTCAATCGAGACATTTACCATGGTTTATTGTTGGAGAACCTAGAAAACTTGCAAACCCATTTATTTACAGTACACACCTTACTTTATATTGGTCTGTCCAATGGAAAGACGTCATTTTTTGTGAGCTTTTGGCAAAACGTTGCTGGTTCAGCAGTTTTAGGTATCATGGCTGTAAAGTTTATTTAAAAAAGCTAAAATATAATTTACTCAAATGTTAGTGTCGGGATATAAGGTTGACAAGCTGGTTAGTATAGTCGAAAATGTACACGGTGCTAGCAGGCAAAAAAACACGGTGCAAGTAGGTATACTGTACAGGAAGCAAGCAAGCAAAATGTACGCGTTGCGAGCTGACAAAAATGTACACGGAGCAAGCATGTTGTTTTAGAGGCGAAATGTGAGGAACTAAGTTTGGGAAGTTGATTAGCATAAATGCTAGAATTTTTTAATTCTCTTTTTTTCTGTGTTTGTATGGCGGTGAGCGGAGTGTGCTTCTCACCACCACGTGTATTTTGATATGACTTTTGTCACTCAATCCTTTTTGCTTAGAAAACGTAAAGGTGATGTATGTGAACACACGCCTATAGTAAAATTAAAATTTTCTGTTTGCTGAGCTGAAGTTCAATTTTGCTATAAGATCAAGGTCAGTGTGAACCGGGTTTGTGGGACTCGTAGAGCTCAAAACTAGGTTTTTACTTTTAGCCAGACGGCTGGCACCATTTTACCGTAATCTTTTCAGTTTCTCTCTTAGCAGTATTTTACTGAGTATAATTTTTATTTTCTTGTGCAAAGACAATAAAACGAATGGCTGGAACTCTGAGGAAGTTTATGTACTGTTTTGCTCAGATTCTAGCCATTCGTTATATTGTCTATGCATGAGCCTGGCCGTTTTGTCTTCTGAAAAGACTGCTAAAAATTAAAATTTTCCCCAAATATAAGTACGGGGGCAATATGCTACTAAGCGAGAAAATTTTAGGTTAGGCAATTTGTGTTTTGTAGTGTTCTTTTTTGTTCTGAGGAATATAAAACTTTTAATTTTGAAACTTTTGTAAATTTTGTCAATATCGTTCTTGTGTGTGTTTTTGTGAAAGTACTTCCGTCCCATAAATGGCTCTCATTTTGTATCAAAACCTTGTCTTCAAAACCCTCGCTATCCTGTGATACTAATATTTGGTGATCAGATTTATTTTATGCTGCACGGTATGGGAGAAAGTTAACTGTTGACCTCTAAACCTTACCAGTTTGGTTTTATCTTCAAGATCAAATTTTGTTCTTAAGTGCTTGATCTTGATTGTCTATTTACTAATCAGTTCTTTGATGTAATTCCATCTTACTGTAATATGTTTTGTTTTACTACGAAACTCATTATTCAGCGCAAGTTTCGTAGCACTTTGACTGTCCGTATGATTAATTATCAAACCATCAATTTAATACTTATTTACGCTGCAAGAAAAGCTGCAAAATTTATTCCTTTCCTGCTTTTGATGATAATAACGCGACGCAAGTTTGTCTCTTGCTGCTCCATGATATAGCAGAGTCAAGGATTGTAAGCATTCATCCCGTGGTTGACAAAAGCTGCTCGACATCTGATGCGTAATTTGCGTCTGTGTATCATTTCAACAGCTTTGTTATTTGCGGTTTAGGATTCTTTTTTGCCAGTTTTTCTTCATTTGCTGTGAGCAAACGAGATAGGTAACTGACTGCTTCGGGAATAATTAGTTTTTTACATCTGCTGATGTACAATAAAGCCGCAAATCATTGGCATACTCACTTTCTGACTCATTCTTGTTTGCCTCAAGCAGCAGTCCTCAGTCCATACTGCATTGGCGTTCTTCACTTTTTCACTCTTGCATGTTGTACCGTATTAGCAACGTGTCAATATAGTCTTCATGATGCATAAATATTCCGCTGTTGTCACTGTTCCACTTATCCATGTTCATTCCCAAAAACCTTTTGAGAGGCTGTCTTGTTACACTTTACCTTTACACAAACTATCTTTCAGCGTTTGTAGCAGCGCTTCAAGAACATGTTTATTTTTTTCTGTTAAGAGACCGTTGTCCACATAAGCTGCTCCTGATCTTGTCATGTTCGCAAAAACCAATATTTTACACATGGTATTAGGGCTCAGACGACTTTCGACCACTTGAAGATTCGACTATTTCGGACCACTAGATAGTGTTTTTGAACAAAAATAGTTTATGAAAAAGGGTGGTGAGATGATAGGCAATGATTAAATAGTGCTCTTCGGACAAAACTTGATTAAATGCAATGATGAGCAAAACAAACAAGGAAAATATCTTTTTATGATGCACAAAATAATTCGAGGAGAACTACAATTTGGTGAATTTCTACAAGTTTATCACACAAAAAAACACAAAAAGACACAAATTTTGAAAAGTTTTTACGAAATAAAAGTTTCAAAAAATAACAAAAAATTATTCTATTACTACACCTACTAAAGATATCGGCTGAACACAATAATCTTTGCTTCTGGGCTAGTCCTAAGTAAATTTACTTTATGCAAAAATACAGTTTCAAACAAAACTGAAATTTCGTTAGTCAAACTTGACAGCGATCAAGAGAAATGAGGAAAATGTGCTACATAAAAGTGGGCTGAAAGTCACGCTAACAACTCCCAAATAGAAGCCAAAATAACGAGGGAAAAATCACAAATTTAGATAAAAATGGTTAAGGAGAGACAACAGAAAAAGTAACAGTAAATTGTTGCTAGCTGTCTGGGTTAAAATGTTAACACACAAATCGTATTTACGCTGCTAATTAATGCTAGATTTAGCTCGTTTTCAGTATGCTTGAGCTTAACAGAGAAACTTGATCTTGAGCTTCGGCTCTACATCATGTGCTAACAAGCTGAGAGATCTCTCTGCTCAGCTTATGCAAAAAAAGAAAAGAGGGAGAGAATATAGTACCAACCAGTAATGAATGCATTTTTTGAGGATCCATAGGTAATTGCTGTTCAGCTCAGCATACAAAAAATGTAATACCTACTTACAATCGCCTTTGGATAAACTTACGAGGATCGACATACATTTCTGCTTCTCTTTACTATGCAGAAAAAATATCTCAAAAATCTGCATACAGTTCCCTCATCACGAAATTACTGGGAGCCTCAATTCATGGATCTGCCATTGTTTCTATGAATCCTACCTCATTCCAAGAGTTTTGTACCATGCTCGTGGTTCTTGCGTTAAGCCATACAAGCCTTAAGTTTGCATTTTTGGCCGTTGCCTATATCAAATTGTTCCGGCTGCTCCTCCTCTTGTCTTTTCCTCCTACTCACTGTTGAGGAATGCAGTCTCAACATCAAATTGAATACTTTTGAGATTTACAGTGTATGATGTTGACTTGGCTGAAATCCATTACCAGCAATCTGGCTTTAACTATGATTTCCAGTTAATGGATCAATCTTTATCTGGAAAACCCATTTGCATTTCAGCACTTTGAAATTTTTCTGCTCTTGGTCCAAATGGTCAAAAATGAAAAAAAAATTCACAAAAAATATAGGAAGCTTAAGTTGAAATATTTTTGTCAAAATGAAAGAAGTAAAAGGTAATAATGAACTTTCAGATTTCTTACAATTTGTGATCACATGTAAAAGGAAAAGTAATTTTGTGAAATATGCGTGTGCGTTACAAGAATTCCTTTCCCCTTACCCAGAAATATCTGATGATTTTATTTAAAAAATGAACATGAATTACAACAATTATAAATCTCCTCCACAAGAATTACTCACTAAATTTATTAATTTAATTTTGGTTGATAATTTTATAATTAAAAATTGCAGATAACAATGCATTTACTTTAGGGTAGGGCAATCATCAAGGCTATATGGTTTATGACGAAATAACCAGCAAATGCTCGCATCGCGAAAATTTTGGATGCTCTGCAAAAGAATCAAAATCATAGCAAAAATCCATAATATGAATATCAGTTTAAATATACCCTTAGAAAAAAATTTTAAGACTGGTCATTAAAATAACGAAGCAAAATTTTCCATATGAAAATGTTTAAATAAAAAGAAAGCCAAACCTTTGCATTTAGCTGATCAGTCAATGTGTTGCTTCTTTTACATTCGTGTCTAACGACAAGCATCGTGATCCAAAATTTTTACAAAACATATCCAAAAGAACGTCTTAACAATTTAAGTAAGCTGTTTTAAAAGGTTTAAATATTAGTTTGAAAGCAAAAAAACCTGCTCAAAGTTCTCAGACAAAAACCGCTTTAAGAAATCAAAGAAAATATTTTTAAAGTTTGCTGAAATTTACTCAAAATTTACAAATCCATTTGAAACTTTTGGCTGAACGAATGCCAAAGTTCAAAGAAGCCTTTTGAAGTTTGAAACTGCTTTAAAAGTTTGCACAAACGTTTGAGAAGTTTAAACAAACCTTGTATAAGTTTACTAAAGCCGCTTTAAAGGACTAGAGAAATAAAATTAAAGTTTACAAATACCGCTTTAAAAGTTTTCGAAAAGAATACTAAAATTTTATCAAAAATTTGAGAGAACACATTTTTGGAGAAGTTGGAGAACCCTTTTGAAAAGTTCAATGACACAATAGCTCAAAGTTTCGACAAACTTAAATAAAATGTTAACTAGGAACTTTGTGAATGCTTGATTTTATTCAATGATTAATTGAACTTTAATGAAAGTTTGGGACGTTTTAATATGAAAGTTTAGCAAATTTTATATGAAAATTTAGCAAATTTTGTATGAAAGTTTTAAAAACATATCAGTGTAACCTTTTTTATTCAAAACATTCTTCCGTGAAAATATTTTCATAAAACCTAGGAAAATAGTTACATAAAAGCAAAGGAACAATTTCTGTGGACGCAGGAACCAAATTTCCATGAAAGTTTGTGAAATATTTTCATGAAAACTAAAACTATGCAAAAATTCCACTTAAGCCGTAGAATATTTCCATGAACGTTTGAAACATAATTACACAAAAGCTAAGAAAAAATTTCAAAAACATCCCATTATCTCTGGAATTAAGAAGGAAACAACTGAAACAGAATCCACAATCGAAAAGAAACTAAAAGACTTATTTCAAGTTAAGCTCAAACTAAAACCGGGCATCAAGAAAGTCTACCAATTTGGAGGGAAGAAACCAAGTATTCCAAGGCAAATAAAAATGGAATTCGAAAATCTGGAAGAGCGTAACCAAATCTGGCTAAAAAAGCAAGACTTAGGTGACCCTTACTATAACAATGAAAACACCCATAAAAGTGAGCGCAAAAGAAGGGAAATCCTCAACAAATTGGCCAAACCGTTCAAAACACCAGGGAAGAAAGTTAAAATCAATGTCAGAAGGTCACAAGTTACAGTTAAGGATGTCGTTTACATCCTTTAAGATGAACGACTCATACCTCAACCAAAACAACAAGCATAGGACAGACGCCATCAAACACTTCCTCAAATCCGCTGTAATATTACATACTGAAATTGTGATGGGCTTATGAATAGAACCAGCTTTGAAAAAACAAATCAAATAATAACAAAACATCCGGATGTATTTTGTCTTGCGGAAACTTGGTGTTCAACTGAGAAAATACAACAGCAATCGTGGCATAAACAACCGCAATCAGAATATAACCTAATAGTTGTAAGTGCTTCAAAATCAAAAAAATGGGCAGATTCAAAGGAGTATTTTTATTTGCCGTAAATTAACAAAAGTACTCCATAATTTTCGCAAATACACGATCAATATACACGATACTTAAAGTTGAAAACGTGAAAACCAAAGTCACCCTCGCAATCAACCTCGCCTATTTCTCACCAGATATCAGCTACAACCACGAATTTCAAAACTATGGAAATACTCTTAATTTCACAAAACCTGAAATAATAATAGGAGAATGTTAACGCTAGAATTAGCACAGAAAAATTAAACGTACGGAGAACCAGTAAAGATGAAACCAAAAATCTTCAAAAGAGCTTTCTATTTAAATAACTAAAAGAATACACCGTATGTAATGGAACAATAAAAGAAGACATTAATGGTAAATTCATGTTCGTAAATGAAAACAGGTGTAGTGTTGTTGACTTATGTTTAATGGATGCAAGTACTTATAAAAATATGCAAAGCTTTAAGATAGATCCGTCAGACTACTCCCACCATTCAAGCGTTAATGTTGTAATAGGGAATCCTGGTGAAGGAAAAAAAATTGAAAATTGATCGAATCAAATGGGATGACAAGCAAAATATCAAATTTTTTATCTAGCTCTATAAATCCAAAGATGAAAAATCTCTATAAATACTATGAACACTATGATACATAAATGTGCTAAACTTACCGGACTAAAAACATATACATTCATCGGTAACAGTTTATCAGGGCCATTGCGGGGGGATCAAGAACTACAAAATGCAAAATCAAAATACCGATGCTGTATGAAACAATTTTGTAGATGCCAGACAACCCATGCTGATTTATGTCAATTTAACTACAACAAAAATGAAAAGCCAAAAACGATTATCTCACGCTATCGCAAAATAAAAACGACAAATACTTCCAAAATATAAATAGACTTATTTTAGAATCTAAAGACGGAAAAACTTTCTGGACGGCCCTTAACAATTTTAAAAAAACTAAAAATAATTTGCAGTGCAATACTATTGTTACAAAACGAGGTATTATGAGGTCAGGTCAAGTCCCCTAACTTTTACCCCCAAATCCCCAAAATCCCCAACGCATCTAAATGCTTCCCAAA
>JAQFYG010003958.1:0-11725 GCA_034694325.1 Entomobrya corticalis | reverse complement strand
TAAATTGTATCATTATAAACCAATCTAGTTAAAATACAATAAAAATTTAATTTTTTACATTTTTACACAAAAAGGATCAAAACATGCGAAAACTCGGATTCTCTGCCATCTTGAATCTTGATGAAAAAATGAACTTATCCAACTTTTAGATTTTTTCTGGTTATTACCCGACCTGATGTTCTATTTGATGGTTTTGACTATGGGTATTGGGTTTTGGTGTACCACAATATTTCATATAAACATGTTATGAATACCTGCGACACATGAAATGGTAAATAGGTGATATTATAAGAATTATCACACAAAATAGTTTAGATCTGCGTTAGAGCTTTATCGGGTAAAGATTTCTACTTCTTCTTTATTTATTATCGTAGTGTTAGCAGATTGTAAATTTATTTTATGTGTTTTTTAATAATTGGAGTTTCCTGGGTTCACTTTATCAAACTTGTGTTTATCGTACAACAGAATATAGTAATGTTCCTTATTTTCGGTTTGTAAGTTTTATTCAATGAAGCGATTTATAATAAGAACAAGTAGAAATATAAACCAAATATTTACCATCATAAATAACAATTCAATACCGATCAAATTTCTTGTTTCCAAAGTTTTCGATAATAAATGAAGCAATTTATTCTGCAAATTCAAGTAGTATGAATTTCTTCTCTTTTTATAAGATTTTGATAGCTCTTCCGATAAGATTAGCAAAATTTCAATACAATTATGGTAAATAAAATTGTCTTCAAATTAGTGTTGCTTTATGTACTGTAAAAAAATATTTTCTACTTCATATTTTTTTTGAAAATTTTGATAACGCATGTTTTATTATTAACCAGCATGAAACATTCTGATTTAAACATGGTGCTTTTGCACATTGCACACTAAACTTACAATTATATGGTTCAAGTAACTATTTGAGGTTTTTGGTTGACTTAGTCTACGTCGTCTAGTTGTGTCTTTTATACTCCAAAAAAGTCTTGTATTTTAGATTTCTGTTTATTTTAAAGTTAAACAATAAAAAAGAAAAAAATTCCTCATTTGGACCCTTCCCTAATCATTTTAATTCTATTTGTGTAAGTGGACGAGGAAATCATATCCGAATATTTACCTTATTTATGAAATGGTAGATAAGTTTTAGCACGTATTCATAAAAATCTAATTGTTATGGATAATGTGGAAACAAACAGCAAATAAATTAGTAAATGTGACCGTAACGCCGTTTATTACATGTTTGGGGCTTCGACTGCCACACTATAACAGAAGGTTAATTCTTCCCACATTTTGTAGATACAAGAAATTACAAATGATCAATGTTATGACAAAACGAACTCAAATATTTGTAAGAAACAACAAAAACACTTCCATTAAAAATACTATGGGTGTAGTGTGGAGTAATGTGGGGGGGGGGGTAGCCATAAAGTAAACATTTCTGTATTTTCTATTTATTTGGAATTTTGTTAAAACGATAGTAACTGTGTGGTCTTAAAGCTGTTTATTACATGCTTATCAAGTTAATATTGTGTTACGAAAAGATAGATTATATTCCTACATAATTGACGTCGCAAATAAAATAAAATAGTCAATCAATCTTGACAAGTTATTTGTTCGAAACAACACTTACTTGGGGTCAAAATATAAATTAAATAACTTTATGTTTAGAACAAATCAAGCATTACAGCAATTAAGCAAAGATTTTGTTTCATGCTTGAACTTTGGAATTTATGCAACGATTGTTTTAAAAGTTATAAATAATCAAGTATCTTTTTAAAATTAATTTTAAAGATCCTGAACTTAGTATTTTTAAATCTACTAACCTAGTAACTTATGTGGGTAACGTTATAGTATGTTTGTAAAAATATTGTTTATTTTTATGATAAAATGTATAACATAATGTGAAATAACAAATATGTGTTCAGGAAACATTTTTAAAATAGTAATTATTCCAAAATATGTGGATTTGCTAAATATTTTAGTGTTGGCTTAGAATTTTTTTAAACGGAAGTAAATGCGTAATTGCGACGTCCTCTGTAGCATGTTTGTAAGGTACTTTTGGGATAGCAGTAGCTAGGAGGTATGCATAAAATAGTAAAATGAGAATATACACGTTTCACTGTAAATATTTTGATGCTCATCTCCATAATCAGCCCAGATTAAAAATTAAAAGGAATATTTGCTTTTTTGATGAAGATGGTAATAAGTACTAAATGCTAAAGGTTCATGAAAATGCACCTATTTGCTTTAATGCGAGTCCAGCATCCAGCACAAATCACAATATTATGAATGATTGTCTTTTGTCAAATCCACCCATCAATAGTGACAGATAGCTTTGACAGATAGCTTTCAGAAGCATGCATCTCAACATAGCACTGGGCAATGCTATAAGGGTTCTTGACTTCTCGCCGATTTAGAGCAAAGCAGAATTTTCTACTGCTTATCGACTTGGACAATATTTCAGTTTGTCCAAAGAAGTCAAGAAGTCACCCCAGCCTTAGGAAGCGGCTCATAAAAAGCGTTCTATCCAGCGTAGACTTGCGTTTAACAAGTAGTTCACTGAAGAGAAGCTTGGTCATCATATTACTTCGTTTTCCAATTTGGCATAAGGGTCCATGCTCACCTCGGAAAAATGTAGTGTTATGTATTAACGTGGTGCTCGTGTTACCGGTGTCGTTTTATCGGGATTGTTTTATGGCTATCGTTGTTGGTGTCATGTCGGTAATTCTTGGTCAAACTGCACTTGTCGGGGTCGCATCAAGAATCATGAGTCAAGATCATCGCCAGACACTACTAAACCGAATGTTATTTTTCCACATGCTGTTATACCGTAATTTAAGATTAAGTTAAGAAAAAATATAAATTGTATATTATGTAAAAGAAACCGACCCTGGAACCATAAACTCTCGGGAAGGTTTCTTCTTGTACTCTGACCGATCTCTGCTTGGCCGGCGTGCGATCAAAACGCATAAAATTCATAAGCTGCTAGGTCGCTGCGTAAATTAAATATAATTTAAGAAATTTGTAAAATGAATGTTATGTAAAGATTCCAATTCTGCCGCCAGTGAACGGTCGGGAAGGCTCCTATTTTGTAATATGCCAATCTCTGCCTTAGCGGTTTGCGATCAAAATTTAGAACTTTGTTGTTTTTTAAAAACAAATGGATTTTTTAATGGTTTTTAAAATTTAGATCAAATCTTTTTTGTACAAAAATGAATGTATTTGAAACACGTCAAAACTCAAGTAATTAGTCGGGTTTAATGTTGTGATGCATTTTCAGTACAAAATAGGATTCAAAAGCCAACATTTAAAACAGAATATTACAAATTTATAAAAGTTCCAGGAAATAATCAATTATGAAAATACATTGCTATGGAAAATGCAGAAACAAAAACTAGAAACTTTTCTATTTTGCATTTATTTAATATTTTGTAAAAATGGCTGTAAATTAAACGGTATTACGGCCAATTATTATATCATTCGAGTTTTAAAGGTCCCTGGAATTGACAGATTCGGCATCATCTTCAAAAACATCATGACACGGAAAGATATATATTTACAACAATAGTAGATTTTGGCTATCCAGCTGCTTTATCAGGAGTCAAATTGCTTGAATCACAATACAATTGATTCGTGTTTCGTTTAACTGCTTGGATTTCCTGTTGACAGAACGTTTCTCCAGCTCGTCAAGAGCACTAAAATATTACGATAAAATGCGATGCTCACTAACACGATTTTATAATAATAATAAAATCTAAGTAACAAAGTACCTTCAAAACAAAATAGTATATATTAAATTCAAACATGGTTAAGATGGGTACGTGATGGCCAACTAACCGACGTTATTGCTTGCATATTGATAGTTTTAAATGTGATTTTTAAAAATAGTGACTGTAATGAGTAAATCTGAAATGTGTTGCAGAGTATTTCTCAAAAAGTGAAGTATACCTAATAAGTGGCCCTATTACATCAGGATAAAAAAATATACAAAGCACAATATCTTCATTAACTTTGAGAATTATCAGAGAAGGAAACGAAATAAAATTATAATCGTGGTAAAGATAAAATACATTGATGACAATGGATACGAGTAGATTTTTACCTAGTTGCTTAATGCATCCCGGCATTGTTTTGGTCAAGTTTTTTATTTTATCACATTTTTCGTTGTTTTTGAATGATCTTGTCATATCCATATCACCAGACGATATATAAAAAGTAAGATACTATTAAGAAAATATACCTCACGCCTAATTATTAAGGAATATGTTAAGATTGTTATGAGATGTAAATGTAATGCACGACGTCGTATATTACTTCCTCTTGGCTGATTTTGTGGACCAGCCGAGTATATCGTAAAGATTTTCTCTATTTTGTATATGGAATTATGAATATTTACGAATAAAATCTGGGCTTGCAAAAAAGTAAAAAGCGTTTTCAGCATTCTTTGTTTTTTAAAAACAGCTTTGAAAAACGCCTTCATCTTTAGTAAAGATATTTAGAAGTCAGCATCTTTTCCATTTTCATCCCATTTCTCCAGTTTTGTGGCATAACATTGTTCTTGTATATGTTGACACAGTCAAGTGTAAAGACAGACAAAATATCTTGAAAATTAATTACGTGAAAATAATATAAATGTACATTAAACCATTTATTAATTATTACTTTATATATGTATATATTTGTTTGATTTAGTACGTGTATATCTAGCCATGGAAGGACTGATGATATTTGTTTTCACAAGCTGCAAAAGTGCTCAAATAAGAATGCTGCGCTTATAAGATTGTAACGGAATTGTAACGCTAAGACGCCGTTTATTACAAATTTTGGATTTTGACTGTTAATTCAATGGAAAGATTGGTATCTGTTGTAGTACTACTGTTTGAAAAACCAACCAAGTTTCATCATTGATGTGCCTAATTAATGTGAAAATATATGAAGGGAAGTAAAAAATTTGTTTTGAGCATTTGAGAACCCTGAACAAATTGTGAAATTGCAACGTTGTCCATTACTTTTTGGGAGTTAAATTTGCAAGTGAATACAGGAGCTCCGTCAATATTGATTTTTCCAGGAAAAAAATCGTGTCAAGTTAGAATGAATACCAAGCTAAACGGATATTTGGAGAAGTGAGTAGTAATTTTTGGGAAAATGTTTTTCAGCATCTTAGGTTTATTAATGTGAACTCCGTACCAATTAATTTGCACTTAATTCAAAAATTTTAAGTGCTAATTCAGGAGCCTGAATTTTCATAAACATTGATGGAATTAGCATTAACAACTTAGAAAATTTTTCAGGTTCCATAAAATCATATTTTATTAAAATTTAATGCAACAAGATATTGTCTTTTGAGTAATATTTTTCAGCTCTGAGTTAGATATTTTATTACTCCTTAAATCTGCAAAATTATCTCAGCAGCCCTTAAATAAAATACTTGCAAAATTTAATTCACTATTTAACTATTGATTGATTTGGGATGTTAAATATAAAATGGTAAGTTTTTTGTAATGCACGGCTGAAGCAAAGACCAAAACAACAGCAGATGATAGACATAGGACAATTTCGCTGCTTTAGTACAGTGAGCTTGCTATCGTTTTCCCCCAAGAACACAGTCAGTAAGTGTTTGCTATGAAATTGCTCAAAGTTAAGCATTTTTTAGCAAAAGCAAAGAAAGATTGCGAATCATGGTTAAAAATCACATAAGACATTGCTCAGCAATTCTTAAATTTTAGCAATTTCTGAGTAAAAGATCCTGCATAAGCCTTTTGCTTCTTACGATAATCACAATTTTTCATTTAAATGTACATGCATGCTTTTTATAAAGACATACATATGTAAACATGTAATTACTTTTGCAAGTTTACATGGGAGCTTTAAGTTTTCAAACGAAGCAATTACAGGAGGACTAAGCCGAAAACCACGTAGCGAAAGACCAACGAAAATATCACATATGCGTTAGGTATATTAAAATATTTGTTTCAATAGTTTAAAATCATATTATTCAAAACTCCGAAAAAATCATATGGCGAAAATCGAAACATACACTACGGGGCTGTTGTAACTTGTTTATTAAAATAAAATGACTACTATAGCTTTGTATTTATTATATTAGAGCATTTAACATTGTTACTGGTGTGTGTCTGCATTTATATTTGAATGACAAAAAAACTCATTGTTTTGGAACATTTAATATAAGGCACTACAACGTTTTCCTTCGAGATCATATAGCACAATGCACTATGTCTATGTCAATTTTTTAAACTCAAAAGACAATATCTTGTTGCATTAAATTTGAATAAAATATGATTTTATGGAACCTGAAAACTTTTCTAACTTTTTTAAATGCTAATTCCATGAATTTTAATGAAAATCCAGGCTCCTAAATTAGCACTTAAAATTTTTGAATTAAATGCAAATTAATTTTTCAGGGTATTAAAATATTTTATGATACTTTATGGAAATTAAAATATTTAAAGTCCTTATAATGGCATGACGTTTCACAAAATGCAGCACTTACAGTATAGGCAACATTGTAATTAGCAAAATAAGTGTAAAAGTAAGCAGCGTTTTCCTGTTTTATTTTAGATTATTATTTCCTCCAGTGCTTATAATGGCGATATTTTTTGTTGATTATTTGGTGACTTCTTATTGTGCAGTGGATACAAAGCGGAGAAGAATGGAAGGAATTTGTTTTATATTTTTGTTGTAGTCAAGCAAGCTATTGTGATGATTGGCTGCAATTTTTGCTCTCATCTATTGAAGCATGTTATATAAATAAGATTATTTACTAAAATCACACGGACACGAAAAGTACATGTTTTATCCGTGTACAATTTCTGCTTGTTTTGGAAGTTTGCACAGAAAGGAAAATTTCTAAATGTGTAGTCATTATGCCGTTTCTTGCGTGTTTGGTCTGGCGTTCAATGATGTAATATAAGATAAAAATTGATCTAGTTCACGATGAAAATGAACCAATATGGACAAGTTTGGAAACAACATAATATCGTTCTCAGATATTTCCTAGAAATAACGATTCACTTCTGGTGAGTATATTGATTGGGGTTTTCAGATTTTCAGCTGTCGTTGTACCTTTGCGGAGATAGTTTCTATAAAATCATTTCAGTGTACCCGGGTGAGAGCAGAACGAATGAGATTCTATCGGCTGTTCACCTTTGTGTCTTTTTGTATGGCTAACAAAATAAATCTTCTGTGACTAGATTTTCGAAAAAATCTAGCAATCCTTCTAAATTTCATTCATAATTTTGTATCTGTCAGACCAGCTATGACAGGATACCTGCGGCGTTTTTACGTGGTTGCTCTTGGTCACCCAACTAGACAATAAAACGAGGTGTTTTACTCACAAGCAAAGGCATGTTAAAGGTAATCGCCAAATACGATGTAATTTAGTGTAAGTTAATGCTCACAATGCCAGGTAGAAGATGTATTGGTTAAAAATCCCAGATGGGTACATCTGTAATTTTAAAGTCATGGAGAAGCGCGAATTTTTGGAAGCAAAAAGTAAGGCTTTTTATTTGAAATAAGATAATATAATATAAATGTAACGTGACGTCGTTTATTATCGTCGTCGTCGTGCTAATTTTATATCACAACACAACCGATTTCCGGAAATCTTGATTTATTTTGATAATTAAAATTAAGAATATTTATTTCATCAATAAACATGGATTCCTCTTGATTATCCATTTTCTGGTGCGGTTAAAATTTATTTAATATTTTAGTTTAAATGCAACAAGGACATTAAAAATATGTTTGATATCATTTATTATCACTTTGTACAATAGTATGGATAATAAATAATATTTTTTGCTGGTCAGTTTGTTTGCTTAGTCGATTTTACGGGAATAAGTTAGATTCAAAAGCAACTCAAAAATTTTCTAAACAAAATTAAAAGGTTATGAATGCAGTATAGCAGAATCAGATAATTACGAACATACTGAAAATGATTACAAACTCCTTTCTCGAAAAATGCAGCACGCAAGAATTTGAACTAAACTTGCAAATTAAATTTTTACATCACACATTACTTACCTAAATTCTTTAACTTCACTATTCCATTTACATATTTACATAATGAGTTATGAAAAACACTTGTAGTAAATATTATAACAAATTTATAAACATTAGAAATGCATTTTTGTTTATATTGAAATTAGAAAAATGGAAGTTGCTGCAATATTTTAGCTCCGTTAAAAAAATGTTTTGGATTGAGATTGTTTAATATAAGAACAGAATATAAGACAATATATATTATATATTAACAATAATTTTTATATTTCCATTTCAGCTGTCAAATTGTACTGTGGTGAATATCTTCTGGGAAAAAACCTCAAAATAGCTATTTGTATTGGAAACTGTGGAAATGAAAAGAAGATAATTTTGTAATTTTCGTGTTTTGAAGTTTGTCGAATAAGAAGCCATTGCAGCGTTGAAATGCCCTTTGTGCAGAAGTTTACTCAGTGTCGAAAATCACAGATGAGTTTTTGATCAATTGGTTTCGCAAATATCATAAAACGCTCAAGAGTTAGAACAAATGTAAATTCTAATCAATAATTTGCTTTAAATACCAGATCACGTCCCGCCAAAGAATTATACTGATAACATTACATTTCAAGCAAATCCAGCATTACAGCAAGGAAGAAAATATGTAGCTTCTCATTTTGAAAATTATTTAACAGATGCTTTAAAAATCGGGTTAATAAATGTCATGTTTTGGCAGTTAAAAAATGTAAATATAATTAGTGCTAAAATTTATCCATTTTACATGGACGTACACCATCTGCAAAGATATCCTTAATTTATCCTCCTGACATTTTACCTTAATGAAAGAGTATTCATTTTTCACCGCATAATATCCCACATATTTCTTTTTGCAGCTTCTAATTTTTCTTTGCTTTCTTGTTAAACTGATAGCTTTAAAGATTTTATTCAACTTCAGAATGTATATAAATATATTTCAATTTTTGGGAAACACTTACGACCAAATAAGCTTCAATCAAAAATTTCTGGCTTAGAAAAGTAAAGTATCAGCTTTTCTGGAAGTTTCCGCATATGCTGGTTTACTTTGATGAAGTGCGGAAAAGTATTCCCAGGTAACTGCTTGTTAATTATTATTGCTGGGTAGATTATATTTATACTTCACAACCAACGCGAAGTGACTGAGAATTAATAATTTGTTTTTTGTCGGTCTCTTAATGGACATACTGCACGAAATTTGATTTACCTCAAATTAGGAGTGATTTTATTTTAAGCACATAAATTGAAAGATGGCGGTAATCATAACAGAGCAAAAAATTTATATTCGTTTCATGACCAAGCTCATAGAAAGAAGATAAGTTTTGGACGAGTGCACATATACTTAGCCAAAATAGCGGGGCCAGCCCAAGCTTCTTCGTTTATATTTGAGATAATGTTCGAAAGCTTCACAACTTTATTTATATTTAAACACTACTTTAGTTCTTGTTAAAGCAAAAATTATATGCGGGATTCAAGTTGAATCAAGTTTTTACTGGTTTATGATGTTATGATCTGCGTCGCAAATTTTGCGCGGATGTGATGCATCAATATTTCTCATACAAATTTCTGGTATATTATGTCTTTGTGAAATAAAACAGTGTTTCATATATGCCTGGTATTGAACCTTGTAAATAAGAAACAAGAACAATGAACTGTTGCTGTTATGCTGGGTAAAGTTTTGGATACGATGATATGATACATGCAGTCTGAGGTAAATGAGATGCAACGTCGTTTATTACTTTCTGCGAGCTGGCTTGGAAGAGAACCCTGTCAGATTTCTAAATCAAAATATGCTCAATCTTGATAAAAATCTAAAAAACGTTGGATCTCTGCTGACTTTGACTGTCCGGGGTATTTAATCATAATACAATAATAATAACTGAATAGCTACTTGTTATGAAAACTGTGAAAATGAAATGTAGTTAATTTTATACTTTTTTGCAAGTTTTTCACTACGGAAGTTAATGTGTGGTCGAAACGCCATTGATCACATATTTTGTGTTAACACGGTACATTGTAAGGATAGATCGAAAATCAATAGCTAATTTTGATGATGATGAAGATAGCTAAATGGGACATAATGGAAATGCTGGAATAATATTGCATGGGTATAGAACAAAGTGCTTGTCTGTGTACCTGTCAATCCAACGTCTAGCGGCAAGGCGTGTCATTTGATTTTGCTATTGTACCATATGGAATAAAAGCATTTAGTCGGTATTTTGCTTGAGACTTACTAATACTAATACTAAGTCTGTAATACTAATTGAAAAAATTCGGTATAAAAATCCTATTGTAATTTTATGCTTACATAATTTTTGTTAAAACAGTGAGTAACCTTTTTCGGCTTGAAGCAATAAAAGTATAATCACCCATTCTTCTTTTGATTCTCCAATGATATCTCGCTTTGTTGTTAATCCACAAAGACACAAGCTCAATGTCAATTTATTACTGGTTTTGGACTTACTGGTTAAATATGAGTCAGTGATGATATTTTAGAAAATAAGAGATATTTAAAATTATTAAAATAAGAGAAAATATTTGTCTTAGTTAAATTTTGGATAGAATAAAATATTAGTAAAGAACATAAAAATTTGGTTCTCGCTGCCCTTTAGCTCAATGAGAGGATTTGTTACATAATTTGTTTTAGAAGATTGTCAAAACAGATGTTACAAAGTGATCGTTGTTAGGGCTCAGAGGTCATAGGTCAACTTTCTCCAAAGCCGCGCAACATAAAATAAATCAGAAGACCAATAATTCGTATCACGGAATAGCGAGGGTTTTGAAAACAAAGTTTTGGTACAAAATGAGTCTTAAAGGTGACGGAATACTTTTAATATGTTTTAATGGGGATAATTGAATGTCCAGAACTGGTGAAGGATGATGAGTAGCACGATGAATTTTTTCCCCAAGGAAATAGTGTAAAAAATGCACCAAAAAATTAATTGCCAGAAATGCCGCTCGGGGACAGTGTAATAAACTCGCAGTAAAACGACTTGTGATTTTAAAGGTTTGTATCACACGATAACAGACAAGAATATAGACGAATTTACAAATAGCTTCAAATCAAATAAATGTACCACAAAATGAATTCTCAAAAAATAAAGCCATACTGAAGACAACTGCCTGACTTACAATTATCACTCTCTAGTAGACTAGTCCCCAAGTACAATTGCTTTGGGGCCAATCAAGATACATTTTAACAAGAAAGTCTTTAACAAAAGATGAAACGCACTGGCTCACTCAGAGACTGTAGGACGAATCTTTACAAACAATTGACACGATCTGGACCTCGCGGGTGCTGTAGAGCGAGTGAATAAAATCTTGTCACCGGTCACGATTGTCACCGGTTATAGCATAAGCTTGATAGTATCAGTGAATAAGCTTTTATAATAGTGCATGTAGAATTTGTCAAAAAATTATTCTTATATAGAAAGAGATAGTCCTCCCAAAAAGCAATCAAGGTAAAAATAATGATAGCATCAAAACAATTTTACGTACACGCTTGAAAATTTGTAGAAGTTATTAGTACATTAATAAGCACATGTGTGCAAAACATTAGACTTCTGTGTTAATTAGATCATATTTAAATCATGTCGGAAGGTTATGATTTGTACGTTCCGGTTTTATAATCAAATCAAACGACCTACTAGCTACCTACATCTCCATCTGAGAAATCCACTTGTCTACTTGTAAACGCGTTTATGTATAT
>JAQFYG010003957.1:0-11725 GCA_034694325.1 Entomobrya corticalis | reverse complement strand
TATTATGCTTCATCTTCTACTTAAACACAACAGCATAAAAATGACGACAGTGAAGTGGAGGATTTAGATTTTTCACACGAGCCTTTTTAGGCACATCATCCATGTAATTTGAGGCTATTAGCTGTTAGTTGACTGTGTGTGCCAAGCAGCACCGCAGGAGAAAAAGAAATGAACATCAGGGAAAAAAATCTGTTGAATGTAATGTTCGTAAAAGAGACACCATCCACCACGGATTTCCTTGTTACTTTTAACTTTAACTTTACCCGTCATCATCATCTTTATCGTCTCTCGTCTTGTTCTCCTCCTGTTATGAAAATAGTTTTAAATCTCTGGTATGAGGACATATTATGAAGATGATCGTGATGATGATTATTATTATGCTGACTGTAAATTTTGCTAATATTCTTTGTACTGTCATTGTGGCTGTTTTTATGATAACTCAAGCTTATTGTTGCAGCAATCAGTCAAAATGATATATAATAATAATGGCGAAAAATGATGACGATGTTGATTTGATGACTATAACGACATTTAACACGAAAAAAGACAAGTCGCATGAAAAAATTCCTTTCAGAGAGATAGAGAGAGACTCTAAGGAGACTGGATATATGATGTAAAAATTTAATACAGAAATTTAAAACGTTTCTTCCTGCATGTTATCCGCTCTTTGTATCGAATCCAAAGAGTTGTTCTTCCATTTGCGTTTTAAAAACTCCTTAAGCTCCCACCACCACCACCACCGTCTTTGTTCGCATCTTTTTATGATTATCTCCTGTCGGCAATTACCTGTTGGCTGTTAGATTACCTTTTGCCAATGTTGTGTTGTCTGTTGTGTCGGCCTACACAAGAATAATGATTTGGCCGTGTATATGTGTGATTGTGGAACTCCTCATCAGTCTCATAACAAATAATCATATATGCATGACATTCACTATTTTTTTAACTGAAGAGGAAAAGGAGGACTTGGTTATGTTGTTGTTGTTGTTTTTTGAAAGCAAGCAAGACTTTGAACTTGAAAAAGCGATGATGATATTTTGCGATCGTGCTTTTTTGTCTGGTCTCGTATGAAATAGTAGAATTGCAAGCAAACTTCACCTGTCAAATGACAACAAGGAGAGGAGGAGAGAGAAACAAGAATTTCAATAAAATAGTAATGAAAATAATAGCTTGTTCTTTAGCCTGTTGTTGTTGTTGTTCGACTGGACACTGCATTGCAACAACATGAGCTCATCATTCTCATCATCTCGTCTAGTTTCCTTTTTAACAAGCTGATGTGATATGATGATTTTGATTTTTATGAAGGTCTGATGATGTCTCTTTGAGTATTTTTATATTTATGTGGGTTCCCTGCTAATAACTCGAATGGTGACAATCTTATTGTATTTTATATGCATAATAATATTATTACAGGTATACATTATACTCATATAATTTTTTTAATGATTTTGACTAGCATCCAAAAAAGACGAGACTAAAGTAGTTAAAGTTGTTGTTGGGGGCAGTTGTACACTGGTCACTGGTGTGGTGATGTGATAATGGTTGGTAGTTGGTAGGGAATAGGTGATTAAGATAAAAAAGAACTTCAAACTTACTACCACTACTACATTCGCAAATGAGCATATATACAGCAATAATCGGGGTAATAAAAAGTATTATCTAATTTGTTACAGTGTGCAAGCGCAAGAGACGCGTCCAAGAAAGAAAGGTGTTTCTTCAACAAAAAAATAAAATAATTGTTGCAATAATAGTTGTTGTATACCAAACATAAATAAAGATTTATTTCCAACTTTAGCTGTAAATAACAATTTACAGACAAGTTCTCTCAAAAGAGTGGGACGCTTTTAGATGGATAATTGCAGAGGCCGAAAATGATTGTTTCTTTTTTTCACAAGACCCATCTCAAATATTACTTTGTAAATAATGGAAAAATGTCTATAATTTAGTTATTGACTCTTCAATAATTGATGACCATACTATACCTATTTAATGTCCCTTTTTAAAACATATCTATTCTTAAACACTAAACTTGTTAATTTCTTTCTTTGTGAGAATATACATGTTTAAACAAATCTATTGTTTTGGTATTGTCAGCATTACAAATATTGGGAAAAATAACAATTGTCAGTTAAGAAATCACAATAACAAATTACAGAGTTTATATACAACTCTATCATATTCACATTCACAATAGTTTTGTTTGACCACTCATTGTCATACTTGATTGTTGACTGGTGACTACTGGTGAACGTGAGCACTTTACAATCGAAAGAAAAGAAAAATGTATTTTTATTTAGAGGTCTCCTTATTAATTACCACACATGTTTATAATCATTCCTTCTTGTCCATTTCATTAAAAGGCAAACTAGTATCTTCTTCTTTTTCTTCTTCTTCGCTAACAACAGTGGTCAGTGGTCGTGGTAGTTGGTTAGTGATAATAATAATGTGCCGCTTCTACTATGTGTAAAGTGAAAGAACAACAGAGAGAGAGGAGCAACAAGAAAAAAAATGAATGTGAGTGAATGCCCTCGTTTAAGAAAACGCTACAAAGTTCCTCAAATCATTATATTATTGTAAATGACACGCCATCGCCATTAACAACTCTGCAAACTGCAAAACAGCTTACGTTTTAGAGAGGACTTGTAGCCACGGCCTGGCTTGGCCTGCAGCAATTTTTGGTGTAGCCCTGCAACATATCATAATAGTAATTTCTTGGCATCTCTTTTAGCACTTGCAGTTACCAAACCTACATAATATATAATACATAGACTTTAATTTTGCAAATACAAGTTGTAACCAAAATAAAGAAATATGAAAATTTTGAAAAGGGCTTTTTTTACTCCTGAGAAAATAAAGGATAATTTAGGTTTTCTTTTGTAACGACAGCTGACAAAGCTGAACAAAAAAGCAGAACAATAATGTTATTATGCAAAATAGGATGATGGAACGGAAGATTATAAATAGATTATAATCTTGTTGTATTTGCCGAAGAAAAATAAACTTATTATACTAATATGTATATCAACATTACCAAGTAATAATGGTTATAACGATGAACACTAAATGTACAATGTATGCGCAATCATTAAACACATACCCATAATTATATTAGCATAAAGTATGCTATTATTATACATGAATTAGGAAGCATTTTATTTGGAAAATGAGTGCAATAGATACTCTTGTTATTATATGCGCGGTCCTTTTTTCTGTCGATGATGTGCTTATTCCTTCCTTCTAAGCATCCCTTTCCCCAAGTTGACTCATCATTATCATTGTCATGCTACTATAATGCCAAATACCATCATCCTACATTGGGAATTGGGAAACGAGACTTCACGGGAAAATGCGTATAAATAGTTTTGACTTTAAGTAAAAATAAAAATTTAGAGCACTACAAAAGGGCTGAAATAAAAGGAAGGAAGAACTTTTCCTCATCGCTTCTCACACAATTCTCACGTAAATTTTCATTCTCACATTGAAATTTTCATCCTATATCCTATACAAACTTATATTTACGAATACGAATGTATTTATTTCACACAAAAAAAGATGTATAAATGGTTTGACTAATTCTCCACCTCTCTATTAACAGAGTAACTGCCCACCTGTGCCACCCGTTTTTAGCAGAAATGAAAGAAAATATATACATTTTATATTAGCAAAATGCCTAAAAGTATAAATGCGCTTATATAGGTATATAGAGAGTGTTTCGAAAATGGCAAAAGTTTTCTAAGCAGCAGCAACAGGAGTTAAATGGCAATACTAGAGTAAGATGGTGGTTTTAATCACTCTTTAGAAACGATAGAAAAAGGTGCCTGGTTAAAAAACAACTTGCACATGGACGAGCAGCACGTAGTAGAAATGATTGTACACGTATTCACAATTACAATAAATATTAAAGTTTATCATTATCAACATCATCATGGTCAGCAAAAGCAGCAGCAGTATGTCCAATACCATTTTAAAAGTCAACAACATCAAGCAAGCCAGAAAAAGTCAAAGAGAACACACAGAATAAAAAGAAAAGAAAATGAGTTTGGTACAATTTCCACTGCTTCTACAAATCCATTGTTTTTTTATTTCATTTCATTTTGCTCTCTCTCTCTCTTTCTGTATGTCCATCTCTTTTTCTTTAATTTGAGCGTCGTCCCAGTAGAAGACTGCATAATAATTGTATAGAACTTGTTTCCAACAAATAATATGAATAAAATGAGTACTAAGACGATGATCATCTTGCTGATGATGATGTCGATGAGAACAAGAATTGGGAATGCATGCAAAAAAAACAGTAGTTGCAGCAGCCGCGGCGGCGGTGCTGGTGGCATTGGCACTATTGTTGGCAAGAAAAAAAATAGAGTGGTACCTGCAACTTAAAAACTTATCTATTTTTTTATATTTATTATTACTTTTGTCTTACTCTATTTATTAGCATTTGTTTTAAAGGATTTTCTTCTTGTAGTAAAGTGGTCGTAGCTGTTATTGTAGTATATAGAGTCGTTTGCACTGCAGCAACTTGTTGTAACCTTTCCTAATGTTTACCACCATCACACCACTAAAATAAAAGCTAACGATGAATGATGATTATTATGATCCTGGTGGCGTCTGCTCTGCGCTGTTGCTGAAACATGCACTAAAAGTAGTAACCCCATAGTTTTTTAAATATTATTATCTATTCGTATCATTTTTACTTGTGTCTTGTTTTCTTTTTTTACTTGAAAGAATAACTCTGGGATTTTCTTCTGTTTGACTTGTTACTGAACGATGTACTAATTTTTACGTACGACATGAGTTCTTTTGTGTGAAATGGAATATCCTAGAAGCGCTATATCACTTTCCCATTTTCCTGTTTTAGTTGTGTGTTGTGTTGTCTGTCTGTTTTTTTGTTCTATTTGTTGTTAGCTAGCATATTGTTTGATTGCTAATCAACCGTGTGAAAAATAAGAGAAAAAGAAATAAAATAAGGAATAATCATGGAATGAAAATGGAAGTGAGTAGAAAAAGGACGAATTTATGACTCTGGTTGAGCAATAACAGCAAAGAAAGAGTAGTCGAGTCCTTAATGGAGAAAAAATGAGAAGATTATCTTTTTTTCATCATCATATTTTCCCTTGATCCTCTTTTTTGCAATAGGCAGCATGCAAGGTGGTTAGCGTTTTCAATTTTTATTTTGTCTGCTGCTGATTATATCTCTGGTTTATTGTGTGCGTGGCGGGGGACACAGATCAGAACGAACAAAAGATTGCTTTTTACGAGAGATAAGAGCAGGTGAAAAAAGCTTTTTGCGAGTTGATCCAGTTTTTAAAAAAATATATAAAAATAGTGGGACAACTTGATGCAAATCATGGTGATCATCTTTGCGTGGAGTTCTCACACAATCTGCACAGAAAAGATGAACTGCTTTGCTACTGCATATCTTGAACGGACTGAACAGAAGTAATTGTTTTTTTCTTCTTCTTCGGATGAGAAAAGATGTTTAGTGGGAGCAATTGAAATGGAAAATCAAATCTTCTACCCTTTACTTTTCTTAAAAAGAAGATCCGCCATCAAACCTCTGCTGTCTGTTGTCAATAATCCCCAATATTTTTTCGCATCTTCCATCATGCTTATTATTGTTCCTTGATCTTTCTAGTTAACTCATCTTCACCTGCCTCTGCCTGTACCAGTTGCTTCTCTGCTGTTGTTTTACATTTTAACAAAATGGTTAAGTTGCTGTCGTTTACATATAAATGCAATCTCTTGAACAAGAAGAAGAGTTGAACGATAGGGAATAATTTATGTTCATATCATATTACAATTTCACTTTCAACAGCACAAAAATCCTTTTTCTTATTCTTTTTTCGTTTTTTCCGTACTAGTTACTCTTTCTGCTAGAAAAGGTCTACTGATTAACTCTTGTTTTCTTTATTCCTGGCAAAGTATAAATGATGATGAGCTAAAGGGTTAAAATGCCCAAAGAAGAAAAGGAAAAATAATAGCATATTTCTTTTTATGGGTACATTTCATGATGATCATGATGATTTTATGTCAGTATTTTGCAGCAAGTTAAAACTTTGGTATCAATGGCGTGATGGTGGTGCCTGGTTACATGATCACTGGTAATTTGAAAGTAAACAAGTGTTCATCTCATCACCTTAGTTTGCAGGAGTTCAATCAATTTACAAAAGAACGACACCAAGACATACAGAGATAAAAGGTCCTTTTGTCTTCGTTTCCATCTGTTTTTGTAACAGCCAAGGACAAAACGCAAATGAGCCGATATAATTAGCGATAACGAAAAAAAGTAGAGTTGTATCTCAAATTACTGATAACGATATAAACAAAAACGAAATCCTAAGATAAGAATGATTACTGTATGATGAACAAAGTATGTACATGGCTACTTAATTGGCTTAAGTAATGCGAGCGAAAAGTCGGTTTTTCATTTCTTTCGTGTAAAAATCAAGTCTTTGTGCTTCTACGTCATGTTCTTTAGATAATACCTAAAAGGAGGATAATTAACAAAAGTCAAAAGTTGTTCAAAAAGGGGAAAGGGGTCCTGATAATTTCACTAATGAAATGAATGATTGCAAACTGCCAAGGTAATGCTACTGGCTACCGGGCGACCAAACAAAACATACATTTACCAAAGCAAAAAGGAACAATCAAATTTTGAACCTTTTTTTCACAATCAATCTTTAATTTCAAATCTTCATAATCACCCCAATTTCATGAAACCTTTCAAAGAACCTGGATCGACAAAGTTTCATATAAAAACAGTTAGACAACCGCAAAAAATCCACTTCAAAAAAAATTAACGATAGAAAAAGAAAGGACAAATATTTTAATAATATTAGCCTTGAAATGAGTTGAAGAGCTAACAATGTAGAGCTCACTTAAAACATGCATTCATTTCTAAAAAACTACCAGCAAATGTTTCTTTTTTTCTATAAGCTTTACAATTGCAACAATTTATCAACTTGTTATCATACATCTTGTCTTTTTAGTTAATATTTATTCATAGTATAGTTGATATTCAGCACTCTCAATGAAGATAAGACAATTAAGTGAAGAAAAAAACAGAAAAGACTTGTGGTTTTTTGTTTTTTATATTGATAAGCAACTATATTCAACTTTTTTTGCTCGTCAATTCCATCATAATCCCTCAAATTTTTACAATGAAGCTCCGCAATTTTTCTTAATGAGCCCTTTTAACATGCTGATTTGATTCTACAGTTTTTTTAGTAAAATATATAAAAAAATATGATGAAAATCAGCATTAATGCTCTATATTTTACTCAAAAATTCACTGATGATGACAAAATTTCCCAAAAAAAACCGCCGCTCTTTCCTTTTCTACTGTTAAACTCACATAAGCTTTAGGATACTTACTGAATTTGAGGAAAAAATACTTTCGAAAGTACACTTGATAATCGTGGGAGAAAAAACTGTTGCTATCTCTATTTGAAATCTGTAACAGCAATAATTGTAACAGGAGGTTACCATATTTATGCAAATTTGACTACTGGTGATGATGATTATTCTCTAGCAATAAGATACAAATGTACAAACCAAATCGGCAAGTAAGTTAGTAAGCAAAAATCATCATAATATCAGCATGTTGCCCAAGGAACTAAACTCACGTTTGTTTGATATTTACAAGACAAAAAAACTATGTTGTTCAAGAAACCTACATCGACATTTAACAATAATAATAAGGAAGCCTACATCTACCTGTGCATATGAATATGAAATACTAGATAAGTGTTAAATCTGCAGAATGAACAGTGTTACCGAAAAAAACATAGTCTTTGTATCTATTATGCATGTCATGTCAAACTAAACCAAAAAGTTACTATTTATCTACTAGATAGGGAGGTAGTTAGTGGCAGCCTGATACAACAAGTCAACCAAGAAGCCACATATTTATGATTACTTTACAGACTTTACAAACATATCAACATCTTTCGGTCGTCGTCTCGTCTTCATCACTTATTTATTACCACTTGTCTGCTCAATGTTGTCGCTACATGGTTGAACGAGAGAAATATACCGTAAAATTAGTCAAAATATTTGAAAAAGATTTGATGTTAGTAAAAAGAAGAAGACGAAGAGCAACCAAAACTTGTAGTCATATTTAACTATATAACTACTACAATAACAGTGTGTTAAAGTAAGCACTTTACACTGCAAAATGTCGTCATCTGTCTCTCTTGCGGCTACATAAAAATCTGGATCACAACGTGTTTTCTACTAACAACCCAAACAACTGCTAAAAAAGTGGTGCTGCTGTAGTTTGCGAGTAGCGTGATGATGATAATGATGTGTTGCGGTTTGGGAATGGCAACTTTATGGTCAAAACTCGAACAAGAAATATAAACTAACTAACTAGTACTTTAACAACTTTTCTATAACTGGCAGCGTTACGTTGTTTTGTGACACGTTGCATTTTGCTCCTTTTATAATTGTACTTTTATTAGTTGTCTATCAGCTATATAATTCCTACCTGTTGTGGTGGTGGTGTGAGTGAGAAACTCTAGTCGTGAGTCATCCCAGAGGTTATCATAAATAAAAAGTCACTTTTTGCAATAAAAATATTTTATATTGGTAATATACCAACTAAATAAGTACCTAATTTTTTCGTTTTGCGTTGTTACGCGTTTTATTCTTATTCTATAATGCCTGCATCTCAAACAGAAAGCATCGGAGTTTTATCCGAAAAAATCCTTAATCTTTTGCGAAGCTAGAATGGAGTTGCTTTGCTTATTTACTTTTTCATTTCTGATGTGCTGATAATCCGTCTCAGTAGATTATATTTAAACCTGTGGTAAAATGTAAAATCAAAGTCTTTTTTAAACAACTGTTGTATTTAATATTGATTCAGATTTGACCAGGTTGCCTATGACCAATTATGATGATTTTTTTGATGATCTCGTGATATCATGATTAGTTACCTACTGTCTATTCGCAAAATACAAACTAGATAAAAACGACAACAGATGCGCTTTTTATTGCCAAGGTATTCAAGACTGTAAGCAAAACATTGCGTTGTGCTCTGTTTAGTTAGTTATATAGTTGCTTTTACAAACACAACTATTTTTTTTAGAAATTTGTAAAAAAGTATAACCTGATATTATTAGGAGATACGTTTGGAAACCAATCATATCTTGCATGCCACACACACATGTATAAAAATATAAAAAACGAGATGGTTGTTGATGCTGATGGCCATGTCATGATGCCATGTGTTGATGATCACGACGATGATCTGATTAGAACCTGGTTACGCACGCTACCAAAAGAGAAAAAAAGAGAAAGACAGAAAATCTATACATTATCATTTCACTTCTTTCTAAATTATGCAAACAGAGTGAGATAGAGCAGAGCAGATACTGCCATGACGATATAGTAATAAAATGACCGTTGGGGCTGTTGTCACTAGTCATTACGTATAAAATCAGAAGTTTCCATGAGTTTCTTTTCTCAAGTCATAAAATTTGTCTTAACGAACTATTGAATTTCCTTTTTTTATTTAAAAAACGACGAAATCATAATCTGCATTGCATGACGTGTGATGAGTTAATCCACCACTGTTTTGTTAAGAAAGTTATACAAATGGGGTGATGTGAGACAGGAGACAGCCCAGTAATTAGGTTAAATAACAAATTACTTTCCATGCTGCATCTAGCATCAAAATAAACGACCCTTCCATCCGATCATGGCAATTTATTAAGTTGTAAACAATTTTCAAATGTTACGTGTTACGAGCGATATTTAATATCGCTCAGGTTTTCAGCATCATCACAAAAGCAAACGAATTGGTTGATTCCTCTGGTTTGCTCGTGTGATCCATCTAAAGATAATACCAATCCCAAAAACAACATCACACAAATAAGACCACCACCATCATCACCACCACCACCAGGCGGCCAGAAGCTATATGACAAGTTCTCAAGTCCTAAATCCATAATTTTGCAAATTTCAAAAGGAAACGTAAAGAAAATAAGAAAACCTGATGTACACCATCAAAATATTAGCTTGCATACTACCACGATGGTGGTCAATGCAAAGGTATCCAACGAAGAAGATGAATAAAAAAATCTTTTTATTGCAGTTGATTTAGTTAGGTGGTTGCTTACGATTAGTGATGTCATGATGATGATACAAGTACAGCACAGCAGGAACAACTGCACTGCACTAGTACCAGTCAACACTGTTGTTTTACTATTTTGTTGTGAGTTTTTTAAATCGCATATCTACGTAGTTAGTGTATGGATGTGTGTGTGATGATGCTCATTATAATGATACATTACTTGAGGCGGTGATTATACGATAAGTTTGCAAAGATAATGATAAGTTTTAGTAGTATACCTACCAAAGTAGTTATGGCACTTGCAACTACCTTTATAATAATATATTTTTTTCCTAGTAAACTGCATCTCTTTCTGACGACTGCGTTCCGCCACCAGGCATTTTGAAGCATCATCTCATCATATGTGTTGTATTTATTTGGAAAAAAGCGTAAATTGGAAAAGAAAAAAATGTATAAAAATGCAGTAGATATTGCACATCTTTAAAAAAACGTCGTTATTTGCTGCAAGTGGCAAGAGAAGAAAAATGTTGTTTTTAATTTCACTATATGCATATTAGGCTGTTGCTGGTGTAGTTAATGGAGAAATACAAAAATGATATTGCTGCTACTCTATTTCTGCTGGTTTTGGTAAACAATATATATTTTTTAAAGATGCTAATCTATCCTGATTGCCGTGACAACGATACGCGATGGTTGAAAGAAGAACAAGTATAATATTTCTGTACATAATTTGTACTCATGGCATGGAGGGACGTACAAATATCAGCGAATCAAATCAGATGCGCAGGTGAAAGACTGCTTGGCATCATCATCGGGAGAACACAGCGGTTGACGATATATGTATATTCATTTATCTGATTTTGTTGGTCCCTTTCGAAATAAAAACTGAATATCTTACAATCACGTGCTCTAGGGAATAATTTTCATGTGTAGGTACTTGGATTTATAGTTAATCGGTATAGCACACCACCGCACCATTATATGATCTCTGATGTGATGAAGGATGAAGGCATAGACAAATATGCTTACTTTTTCTTGCGTCGTTGCGTCCGCTGTCAAACAACTCTACTGATTAGATCAGTGCAATTTTTGTTTGCAAGGAATTTATCGTTGATTGAAGCTGGCGGTCGGTGTGGTGTGAGGATTTTCTTGAGGAGGATGATGATAATATGCATATATGGATGGCAAAAACTAGGTATTCCTCCTCGTCCTCATCATCATGCATTTCATATTTGTTTTACTAACTACGCAGGCACGCATAATAACAATAAAATTCATTCATTTTCAGCCTTCATTATCATTTTTATGATGACGAGGAACGAACGCCAATAAACGAGGAGAGTGTGTGGTATAGATCTCTTTTGGTGTTATAGATACTCAGGTCAGGTGCATGGTCTTGGTGGTGGTCACTGGTTACTATTGACGATGACTTTATGTTATATGAAGCTATATAGAGTTTAGACGTGCAGTTACCAACTTAAGTTATGTATGAATATCCATCTTCATAATTATCAATATTGTCGGTAATAAGAAGGATTACTGTGTGGCTTTTGCTTGGTGGTGGTAAAGTGAACAACGAACAAGGTTAATGTATGTCGTGTGTCCGTCCATAGTCCATCCATCTATAACTTGCTCTTTATCTTTTTGATTTTTTTT
>JAQFYG010003956.1:0-11726 GCA_034694325.1 Entomobrya corticalis | reverse complement strand
TGAAGAAACGTATACATAGTTAAACTTCTCAGAGTTTCAAAATTCGAAAAAAATATAATATGATTTGATATGATATCAATAGAGCTATGATTAGCCTCATAAATTGTCTTTTAGAACGATATATTTGATAAAACTTATTCTAAAACCAATTACAATTGCGTCCCTCTATGAATATTATTTGTAGCCTTTGGAAGTAGAAAGTTATTAAAGCATGAACATGCATTATACTCAAAACATGATACATATCATTTGTATTTATTTTATTAGTATCATATTGCGTTTCCTTCTTTATATGTAGAATATGTCCCACATCATTACGCTTATCAATTTTACATGTACATTAGTTTAGTTTATAGATATTGCATCCATTTTGATCCGGTTTTAAAGTAGGTAGCTACTGAGCGTAGAGTTTGGAGACGCTGAGTCGAGATCCGGGGAACCATCAAGCTTTGAACTCATGCTCACTTTTTCGAAACACAAATCATTAGTAAATATACACATCAAATAGTATTAATATACATATTTTGTATTGACTACATCCAGAAGCAAGAGCAGAGAATAAAAGGGAGATCCACTGTTGTTGTTGTGAAGTCAAAAGGATATCAGGTGATATCTCGTAGTGCTTTTCCAAATTTTGTAGAAAATATTTTTAGAAAATTTTCCATTTTCTGCTCATAAATAAATTATCTTCTGCACCAAATCAATTTATGCCGGAGTAAACAAATGTGCCGTCAATTTTTAAAATTCATGTAAATTGCATCATTTTCATCAAGTTAATTTTATTCGAAATAATTAATTGCTCGATTAAAAGATGAAAAATTTTCCTTTCTTTTGGTGTATCATATGGTTCTACATGATCCGAAGTAGTGTCAAAATCGTTTGCGTTTGAATTTTGTCTCTTCATTTATCGGATGCTCTTTATATAATCTTTAAAATAAACAAGTAATGTTGACGTAACAATTAAATAATGTTCTTGTCTTATCGTTAAAAGATGTTGTCACTTCTTCGGATTAAGAATACTTGATTGATTTATTTTATTATCCTGCTCGGCAAAGTTTTGATACTTCATTTAGAGTTGCTACTTGTATCATTATAATGTTTTTGATTTTGTAATTGAAAACTATAGTTACTGGTCAAACTAAGAGCTTAACTACAATTTGATTGTATTTTAGCTCTTATTCATATGTTTGTGAGTGTAAAAAAAATGTGACAATATCAATTTTGAAGTGCTTATCAACATAAATAAGGCAATTTGGGCAATAAAACGTTGTCTACTGCATTTTGTCAAATGATTCAAATATTTTAAACGTCATCGATTGATTTCAATTTTGGTTGTCTTTTGATACTTTCGTTAATTTTAATAAATCGGTAAATACCGAGGTAGATAAGTGCCAGATATAATGTGAAAACCGGCTTCGCCGGGGTTGTTTCTGATGATCTTTGTTGTTTGAATGATGTATCGAATGATATATGCTGGAGATATATTTTAGGTTGAAATTAATAATTGATCCATGTTTTCCTTGTCATTTGCGTTTGAATGATGTATTACATGTTATATTTTGTAATGTTAAAATTGTTGACCTTTGACCCCTGACCCTTTAGAAGTTTACTTATGTTGCTGAAAATCAACAGGGATTGTTTTTGGTACTATTTAATTATGTATACCAAGTTTGATCAAAATTGGTTGAAGCGTTGTTGAAATATCGCAAAGACATGTATAGTGATGACCCCTGCCCTTTACCCCCTGGGGGTATGTAATAGGTCAAAAATAATCATTGGTCTTTGTTTCCCTTGTCATTTGCGTTCGAACGATATATCACATGCTATATGTTGCTATATCAAAAAATGTTAACCTTTGACCTCTGACCCCCTGGGGGTTGTCCGATTTGACCCAAAATCAATCGGGTTATTTCGTGGTACTACTTGTATTTGTATAGTTTCATCAAAATCAGTTGAAGCGTTCTTGAGTTATCGTGCCGACAGACAGACAGACGGACAGACAGGCATTTTTGCTCCCACCATGTATTATTATAAAGTACCAGTACCTGGCACTTAATAAATAGAAAGGTCAAAAGTTGGAGCAATTTAGTTGTTTCTAACTCAAAATGTAACTACATTTCTGGTTTACAAGTATAATTCACATTTTGGATAAGATTTAGGTACGAGCAAAGCAATTTATACAAAAACATTTTGTTTAACCGCAGAGGAAATTTTTTGCTTTAGTCAAGATTATATTGACCACAATAGTTGAGTTTAAACGTCTTGGGTACATAGTGATTGTAATAAAATCGTATTCGTTTTAGTAACTAAAGTAGCAGGTTTGTTTTGAATCTAACAATGTAAATTTTTGTCAATATCAAATAAAAAATCAAACCGAAGAAATAAGTTAGGTACTAAATTCATAATGATTATGTTCATATTATCTTGCCCAGCGGTAACACATTAAATTCAAAAGTCTGCTGTCTCTACTTGCATCCATCAATTTACAGAAAATTTATGCTCTATATAAAATTATATGTGCTTTTAATTGGTAATTGATAAAAGTAGTATAGATTAATGATTAATTTTCAAAACAAAATTAAAGTAGATATTTAAAAGCAAATTTTAAAAATTTAATATATATGCATGCAAAGGTATTAAAATTCATTTTCAAAATGGTCTGAAAGTATTTTGAAAGTTGTTGAAAGTATTTAATATCTACTTTATTGCTTTAAAATGATGAGTGATCTCTTTTATCTTAAGTTCTGAAGACTGCTAGATGATTTGCCGGTAACCGGTAAGTTCAAAAATTTAAAATAAAATATGTTTAAATCTCTGTATTAAGAAAATGTAATTATTAAAGAAACTTTAGTCGACAAAAAGTATTTGTTAGTATTATTCTAGAATGTTGTAGATTTTCTTGAAGTATTGTTCCACTATGCTTTTATTGTGTTTGATGTTCGTTTGGCCTGAACAATATTTGCTTTATTTATTTCAAAACAAACATAAATTTACCACAAATGACTGGCTGAAAGTACATTTAAAATCATTCTAAAACAAAAGATGAGTTGCCTACACAAACGTAAAACTACACGTTTTATAACACATAAATATGTAATCCTCTAAACTTTTCTGCATAACTTCATAATTATTAATAAAACAAATTGAATAGGAGCATTCCCTTTCAAGTCGCTAGTCATTGTTCAGTTAGAGAATGCCAAAACAAAATGTTATTGAACGGAGAAACAAACTTGAGACGCCAAGACCAGACCCAGAAACGTATTTTCCTATCTCATCTCTTCTTGAAGTTTATTATAATTTGCATATTTGGTTTATAGTTTTTAACGAAACATTTATATGAGCATGACTGGTATTTATATTTGCTCATCCAGTGACAATAGTTCAATTTAAGCATTAACGCTCATTTAATGGCTTCTTGATACTGTTTCTATCATTTATAAATCTAATTACTTTTAAGGGTGAAATGGTTGCTATTTTTGTGGAGGTTACGTATATACAATAATTGTAGCGACTGCAAAGGAACAATTTTATTTATATTTGCAGATAAATCAAGGTATACGGGTATGCTGAAAACACTTATTGTAGCAAGTGTACGTTTTTAATAGCAAAAAAAGGATTCGGAAACCGATAATAACTTTTGAAATAAATGAAGCAACTAACGATGAGTTGTCAAAAATTCCGATTTTATAGCGCTGCCGCTCATTAATATTCCAAATATATATTTAATACTAGGTAGTCGGACATAATTTATGGCACTAAATTTGTTGGATATCGTTTTCCAATACCAAGGTAGTAAAACTTAATAGCTAATTGGGGGTTTTATGGTAATGTTCTTTTGTCTACAAAACAAAAGAACAGGATATACCGACATATAAATACATTGACGTATAGACCAATGTGCAGTTTGGATCTGAATCCAATACAACGTAACGCAATATATTGAAACTGGTTTTATTGCCTTTTTCTACTACTTTAGTCAAAGTTTAAATTAAATCTATATGTTTATCTAATGCAGGAAACCTAAAATACATCCATTTGAAGCCATGCATCCAAACGTAAGTTTTGGGCTAGTATTATTTTTGGTGGGCGCGAATATCAGTGACGCTGAGCCACGGAAGAACCTAGAACGTAAATATTTAAATCAATTTTATTAAACCCGATCCCGATATATTTACAGTATTCTAACATAACAAAATTTAAGTTTAAATTCTCTGCAATGTTTAGAAGAGCCTGGTACCAAGTCGGCCGCCCACAAAACCACGGTTTGGAGCCTATCAAGTGACCAACTGGGCTATAGATTCGACGACGAAGCAGCAGCATTCCAAACAGAGTCAACAACAGTTTTCAAAATGCTTCCGACAAACGCATCAAATCAGGATCCAACGACATTGAAAACCAAGGAGAATGTCAACTTATCATTTAAAATAATTTTATGCATATGTATTTTTTTACTGCTTGCATTATATTGTGTTCAGGCAACTATGAACGGTTTTTATGGTTTGTACCACCGTTTTCATTTAAAAACTTATGAAAGTATTGAACTTCGGGTTTAAAATACAATAAAAATTATTATTTACGATATACAAAAATGAAATGCAGTATAATTTAATAAAAAGGGACATTATGTTTGAAAGATGATTTGTTTGATAGTTCATGCCGACTTGATTTATTATTTGGGTTTTTTGAAGTGCATAAAATTATAAATGTTTGGTTCATTTATATCACAAATATTGGGCTAATTACTTAATATTAACGCGATAGCAAGGTCTAAATTGCAACAATAGGGAGTGCAAATTTAAACCAACCAACTAGATCAACTTTGAACCGGTATATTGTCAAATGCTTTTTATTGTAAAAATTTCCATATCCTCAATTGGAAAATTATTAGATGACTAATTTCAGTTGTAGAAGATTTAGATGCTTACACATCAGTTGCTTGTAAGTTTTTGGTTTAAGCTGATTACTAAGTATAGTATATAGTAAATCCGAAACAAATTTTAAAGCGTTAGAAATTTTTCCACATTTCAACCTACCGTAACTTTATCCCATTAGGTTGGCGATCATCCTGCAAGGATGGCAGTAATTTAAAGCACTTTGCAAATAGAAGCCTTTTTTTCACAAAATAAAGAAAAGGAAAATAATTTTATATATTCAGATTTTTTGTTTCATAGTTTTGCATTAAGAGCATCAAATTTTGCTTATTCTAACCACTTTTCAGAGCAAAATATTATTATTGTATTGTTCATTATAAAAACTAAGTTGGACCAAAATAGTTAAATCTTATAGTATTTTTTAATAAATACAAACTGCAAGTTTCATAACTATAAATATACAACGATTTTTATATGATCAGTTTTCATGTTCCTTGTGTTGTCTTTTGAGCTTTTTTGGAAGAATGTTTATGTCAAATGGAAAATCTCTTTTTGAAAAATACTAATCTGACTAGTGATGTTGGTGGTGGTTTTGTCTGCTATTTAATTATTGATTGGCCATTCAAGTCTACACTACGAAAGCAATTTTGTGTCCTTCAAAAAATTTCATAAATGTAAGATATACAAATAACTGTTGCATAACATGCTAATTTTACAGTGATGCAGAGACTTTAATTTCAAGGTTGTTGGAGTACCTGTAGTTTAATGTACATTTTTTATTATGTATTAAAGCATAGAATTGATTTTTTGCAAAGTAATATACACCTTCATTATAATGTTTAATTTTAGTTAGGCGAAGTAATAAACAGCGATTACACTAGATAACACAAGTGCAATGCGGCCGCAAAAACATAATTGACTCATGGGTGTGCTTTTGTGTACAAATACTATTAAGAGTTCTATATTATAAAAATACAACTCAGAACATAAAGCGTGATTCTAAAGTCTATGTGTGTACGTACAAAAAGCTTTATTAATCTAGAACTGACAATTTGACGATGATTAAGCATTGCCTTTGCAACTAAACAACGGGATATGCCGGAACTGTAGTACGTATCAGTTGTTTTTACAGAGTAATGAGCGATTAAACATTGTCTTAAAACGTGCTATCAAAAATTTTGACAACCACAACAGTATTATTTGGTTTTTTGACACATCTACATTCGTCTAAATTCTCAGAATTTCCTCACAGCAATATTTCTTAAGAGGTAATTGGTGATTTGGCTGTGTCTTGCTGCCCATGTTGACGGAAAAGTCTTCTAACATTAGGTAAGCAAACAGGTAATATTTATTGGGGTTTAAATTGTTGAATCAACGTCAATACAACTGTTTATAATACTTTATGTCTATAAAAACTTACGTAGCTGTTGTATTCCATTTACAGATCAAATCAGAGAAAGAAATATCAAAAAACCAAGTGACAAGTGATCAGTCAACTATGTACAGAACGTAAACATTAAAACAGCCGCTTTGTTCCAACAAAAATCCGGTTTTAATATAGTAAGGCTAAAATAAAGTATGCATACAAAACTCCGAAGCGTAAATTAACGTATATGCTATTTAAATGGCGTAAAAAGCCTAGTTTCAAACTGTCGACACTACAACAGTCAACAAAACATAAAGTTTTCTCATCAAATGGTCCATGTGGACGAAAAATCATAAATAATAATCGTCCACGAAAACAGTTTGCCCCTACATTTTGTTTAATTAACTAATAAAGCTAAAAGTTGAAATGAATAATTCCTAGACTGTCAGAGAATCCCAAATGGGAACTGTCATAAGCAGTACAAATGCAAACTGCCATAATATATGAATATGGTAACTGCCATAAACGTATTACTAATTTTGCTAACAAGTATGCATAAAGTATGGGAAGCACGTGAGTCTAGATTTGTAAATAAAAGAATCTTACGGCATTTTTTGTAGCAGTTAACATTTGTATTTCTCATGGTAGTTACAACTTTATATTTCTGATGATTATATTAAGTAAATTAACTAAATATGTAATTTGTTGTAAAGCTTTAGAAGCAAGCTAAATTTCGAGGAAGATTTGTATCTTGGACTATTTGTCCATATGAACCATTTAAAGGGAATACATTCTGTTTCATGGACGTTTTGTAGTGTTGACCTTTTGTCGCGAAGACCATTTTACCGTTGACCTTTTAGTTTTGGAAGATTTGCCTTAAATTCGTATTACTAATATCATAAATGCCAACAAATAAAAAACAAAATGATTCCATATTGTTCTGCCATCAAATAAACTCGCCACTTTGAATAATATTTAATCATACTTTATTATCATAATGATGTTGATTTAAACTAAATGGAATATTGAAACATAATAACTGAACCAAAAAGGATTACATGACTGCACAACAAGAATGCACATAACAGTAAAAATATAAATTAATTGGCAGAAATATTTTAATAAATATATATTAATTTTTCAATTGTTTAGCTAAGACAAATGTCTTAGCTAAACAATTGAACTGCAAAGGTATCAGCGATACAATTTAGTGCACTGGTTACAGCTAAGTTTAATCTTGCGGAGAAAGTTTACCACTTTCCCCAGAAGTTTGCCCATGTTCCTCAGAAGTTTGTCCATTTTCCCCAGACGTTTGTCCATTTTCGCCAGAGGTTTGTCCGTTTTCCCCAGAAGTTTGTCCATTTTCCCCTGAGTTTTGCCCATTTCCCGCCCAATTTTTCCCATCTTCCTCTTCGTCAAATTCTTTCTTCTTGTTCAAGCAATCTTTGAGGATTTCCCCTTTGCCATCAACATGTGACTCAACACCAAAATCTAAAAATATATCTGCCTCATCTGAATAAACAACCGTTAGTTCATCTCTGTCTCGTATATAATTTTTCACGCCGAGTATTTCCTGAATTTCTGAAGACTTCAGCCGACTTGAACCTTTTAACCCGTTTACTTCAAACATAATTTTGTACTTCAATGGATAGGTTTCAGCCATTTTGATAAATGACTCAATTTTGTATTTAGTGCACGGTTGTATTTCAATATTTTGCTTTACCATGAATTCCTTCAAGACTTCGCGTCGGACAACCTTTCTTGTTTGTGCTGACTTTGAATCCTCTCTTGTGTATAAATGGACTAAATCATTCTTTATTTGCTTAGCCATGGGGCTCAAAACATCTCCGGTTGAAAACGTATAGTCCAGGGGCGCCTTTACATTCCAATTATTAATTTTCGTCAAGCTTCTAACAAAGTTTATCTCAGTTGCCTCGGTAACAACTTTTTGTGCCGTGTATTCCTGAGATACGGTAGCCCAGCCGTCATTATTATATGTTTTAGGAGCACCTATCGGAACTCTTGCTTTAACTTCCAGTTCAGGATCAATTATTTCAAATCCAGTCACAGTTGCATTCAAAACTACACAAGATGGATTAGGCTCGCATGGTTCCAAAGAATAAAACTGAGCTGAGTGGGTATTGGCATTTGTCCGGAGTGAAAACGTGCTTCGACCTCCTTCCAGTTGAATTAAATTCACAGATGTTATACCGCTTTTGAATACGCCTCTTGCTACAACGCAATTTCCATGGTTGTCAAACGCTGTTGGATACGCAGCATAAGATGGAATGGTCACACGCTCACACAGATTTTCAATTTCAAACTCGATTCCTATAGTATTTATATTTTATTCAAATTCCTTTTTGTAAATATTACTGAAATTTATATTAGGACTTGCTTTAAAGCTTTTATACGCAAACTTTTATATTCTGACCTCTTCTTGTATAAAGTGTAATATGCGTTTTGCTTCCACCGATAGCTTCTGAACATTTACGAAAGGAATAGATGGCGTTTTGGAAATTATCTTGGTAATAGAGACCTTGATGACTTACTTCAGATAACTTGGTGTAGTCCCCGGGCACAAGTTTGTAACTGACACCGTTATTGTTGCAGTTTAAGGAGTTGTACACAATGACACAGTCCGAGGTTTTCATTGATTTGGCACGGCGATAGGCATAGGCAGGTAAATTTGTGCACTCGGTCTTTGGGGGTAACTCTATCATATAGCCTGTTAAAGAATTCGCATTTTAAAATTAAATTTCTGTTTTAGAATTTTTAAGTAAATAACTTAAATATGTTTTACCTGTGAAGTCATTGTCCTCGTAGAAGACTACGTTTGCCTTGCTTTCTGAAAACAGCAGGGCGCCAACAAAGATAATTGCAACGAAAAAAACTCGCATTTCAATCATTTTGGAAAAATTAGTGCAGTTTGTATTAAAAAACTTGTCAAATTTGACAGCTCAATTTGAAATGATATTGAAATTTTCAACAAATTAGTTTATATAGTTTTGCTCATTAGTGAGCTCACGCTGTTTTTTAACAAATTGCTAGCTATGTATATACCCATGACGCCATGGAAATTAAATCCGTAATTTATGCATTTTTGATGGTATCGTAAAAAGTCTGGACAAGTCCACACTGGCATCAGTAAGTTCATAAATTTTGACATTTGTTACCAGTAAAAATGGCATTTAGTGCAACTAATACCCAAGATTAGAAATAATCTAGGCTATTGAAATTATTTAACTTGAGATTATATATTTGAAATCATCACACCATGAAATGTGCATTTTAATATGAAGTGCATTTTTACGCATGCGACTTTTACTTTTTCATATCATGTTCTGTAAAAGAGTTTCCCAGGCATTTGTAATGATCATTCTATGTTTGTATTGTTTAAAAAAGAATAATCCAGTAAATCTGCAAATCTACAAATAAAAAATACATAAAATGGCAGATTAGTGACATTTTATTTCAATGAATAATGCTAAAATTAACTGGCCGACAAAGGTGTCATTATGAAAATCATTGCGCAAACTTATCTTTCTGCTTTCGATTAAATTGTTCCAAAACATTAAATGAAATTAACGATTTAGTTTGAAATCTTTTAAGTCTTAAATATTGCGGGTTTTTAAAACTTTTTTTCACTTCAAATCAAGAACATACTACAAATTATAGGCATTTTAAATTGAACAAACAAACAAAAATAACCTAGTTTAAATACATTATGTACAAATCAAAGGACAAAACCATTTCATTATCCTGGGCAAAATTTAAATATAACGGGAAATTTCTTTTTATTATCTGTGCACTTTTATAAATGTATCACAAGTAAAACAGATGAAACTCCTAATTGTCCTAATTTTTCCAACTTTGAACTTTTTACTAGTTTATCCAGAAATATCGATATTCAGATCTCTTTTCACGCTTGTTTCTCAAATTTAGTTAAGCAAATCTTAAAGCAGTGATGGCGAAACGTCAAATGACTTACAATAGGTATTTATTGATAAAACACAAAAATTTACTTAATTAACGACAAAAAATACAAATTTTTCTTTTTCATGGAAATTTAGAATACATATTTTTTCTGCATTATACAATTTCAAAAGATGCAAATTATGGAACCGGGAGAACAAAGTAAATAAAAATTTTAAGGCCGCAAAATTACAAAAAATGCAACAACAGCGCATAACACAGTAAATGGCAGGCAGACAACAAATATATATAATTATATCAAAAATAATTTTTAAAAAGACTGCGCTTATAATATAAATGGACATTATTTTATTATGAATGATCCAAAATTTCTTGGGGAATCTTAGTAGTTATTTGGCAGTATATTTTTTTGTGCACAGCGGAGCTGATCGTTTTGATTATAATATTATCTGAGAGATTATATTTTTTGTTGCCAAAAATTATAGCTTGAATGAAAGATCTAAATGTTTTCTTAGTTAGACAAAGAATTGTTACGGTTAGTTTATGGATTGCCATGCCGGTTTAATTGATATTTTATTTTGATTTTATTTTCCATCTGTTGATCATCTAGCTGTATTAACTTATGATTTTTTGTTCCAAATAAAATATCACTGACTTTTTTTGAAAATTAAATAAAAAAGTATCCATCTATCATTACTTATTAATGTGCACAATTTATTTTATTTTACTAACATACTGTTGAGGTAAATGAGTGCATTTTACTTTTCCATACATGAAACATCGGAAATCAATTGTATTCTTATAAACTTGCACATATATCTTGTTTGAAAATTGCCAATAGCATTTGCTTAAATTTGTACATCAAAAACATTCTTACATTATTCCCATAGTATCATTTAGTTTAAAAAATACAAAACAAGTTCTTATTTGGTTAGCACCTACTATATGCGTTAAATTTTGCTTAAGCAATTCAAATAGTAGTTTTGTTTGCCTGTATTTTCTGTTAAATATTGGAACATAAATTTGATATATCTTTCGAATGCATGCTTGATACATGCATTTAATTTCGTTTTATGTTTTTTTTCTTGAATTAAAATTCATTTTGATATTTTTAAAGACAATAAGGTGAATAAATTGATTAAACTAATTAAACTGCAAATTATTATTTACCGATACAATTTTCAAATATAAAAAGGATATTAATCCCTTAATTGATAATAAGTTTCACTTAATAAATTACCTTAAAAAATAACAGGCGATGAGGACGTTATTTTCATGTCATATTACTGAAGCTGAAGCCAATTATTTATAGTCGTTAATTAAGGTGGCGTCAACTGCTGTAGTTTTTTCCTACTACAAAAACTTTTTCTTGACCAATTTAAAATTTATCATCTCTTGGAAATTTATTTTGTCTCTTGGAAGCACAATAATTGTCTAAACAGTTAACTTGTTTTGGTGGAGAAGATACGTTTTCGTGCAGGCGCCGCACAACGTCTGGCAGCCAGGGGGGGACACGTCAATCCTTTCCAATATTATCTTTAATAATTTAGCGC
>JAQFYG010003955.1:0-11727 GCA_034694325.1 Entomobrya corticalis | reverse complement strand
TGTATAACTTAAAATTGTCAGAGCGCTTGGTGCAGTGCCACAATCATCTGAAATTTCTATCGTCTTTTATGGCCACTAGTTTATGTTGACACGTGCGGTCTGAATTTTAAAAGGACACTCGATAGGAGAGCATACAAATGGATCATATAACTTGTTCTATATAACTATTTAGTGTTTAAGAGGTAGAGAAAGCTAGAAGCGGAAGAACATTGGACTGTATTTAGGATGATTAGTCAAATTGTATGGAGCTTTCTAGCTTTTTCAGACTGAGTTGAGTGCTTTATTAACCTATTTAATTAACTAATAGTGTATTGTATAAGCAATGTGTTTAATAAACAAACCAGTATATTAGCCGTTTCATGTTTGTTAATACATAGCACTGTATTATAGATTTTGAGTCAAAACATTGGCAAGTGTGAGTATTATATTTGATTTTTTTTTGCAAATGGTAAAAGCGCTTAGCTTGCTAGACTTGTGGTAATGGATTTTCTCTTTTTTAAAGTTTGAACTGGATTCTAAAAAAGGTTTAATAGCAAACTTAGTAACAATTCACACCAAAACTAGAAACTGACATTTTTGCCTTGTGTAACAAGAGTATTTTTTTATTTAAGTTCGGGAAAAAACCTAAAGGACCATTAAAATCTACAGCTTTAAGTGATGTAACAACGCGGGAATGTACACATAACAGAACTAACCATCAACCATTGTATTACTACCAAAAATATGATTATAAACAGCATTTTGTCACTACCTGGAGTACTTTGTTTTTTTACGTTGACTTTCGGACTTTAGACGGATGTTTTCAAACTTGTGACTTTGCACTAAAACTGCCAACACTTTTCTTCATTTTGAAAGATGGGGCCAGTAAAAATATAATTTGATGACATAAGCTAATTCAAAATTTTTACATGCTATATTAAATGTTTATCTAAATAGTGCATTTGTATTGTTACTTAGAACTGAAGAAAATTTAATAACACGTTTTGGCAACTGAAAAGAGCTTCGGCATTCCTCAAAATTTAAATAAAATGTTGCCGTTAAAGTTTTTCACTCAAATATGCGGAATCTTAACATTGGTTGACTGCAGAAGCAATGTGAGTAAGTAAGCATTACGTCTTCATAACTTTTAGGGGTCTAAGTAGGCAGTAGAATAAACCAGAAAACTGCGCAGTTATGAGCTTCATCTAAGTAAATACCTGACTAATTTATTATTGGCCACATCTTTCCATATCAGAGCACACACTTGAAAACTTTTTAATTAGCTAATAACGTATTTTAAAAGCGATCGCTTTGAGGCATGTGTAACGTGCAAGCCTTTCTGTCCTGTCAAATATGTTGTCAGCCAAAACCGTATGTACGGGGTGAAATATATCCGGATGCAGTCCCTAAAAATTTTGTAGAACCCTTGAAATGTCCTGTGCGTAGTAATTCTAAAAGCAGCCTAACCAGCCTGTAAGCAACTATTTTCCAACGTTTTAATAATTGGGCAGTAAAATTATTTCGCACCAAAATGTCAAAATTTTGCCAGTGGATTCAGACAGCTTTTATATTATATATTATATATATAATTCCCTGCTATATTTTTCAAGTATAGTTTAAAAGATTAATATTAAATGAGGGGTTGGTCATGGTATAGTTTTTGTTTTATAACCAAACCGGGACATTTATGCTTCAATATGTTTTCCATTATTAATTAAATAATTGCTAATGCCTTTTAAAACAGATATTTACGTTTTATTTACAATGAAGAGAGTTAATTAATTCATCATTAATTTCCATGATTTTGAATACTTAACGGAAACAAACCTGCTTGTAATGAAAATTTGAATATTCCAGTAAGTAAGTACTTTACCTGTTTTTAAGGACAAACTAACTAAACTTAACCTGTCTGACTGAGTAGTAAAGATCTATTTGTCGAAAACATCGTATCAAAGTTATGAAAGAGCATGAATTGTATATTGTTCAAATTGCGAGAAGAATAATGTACTTGGCGTTTATGAATTGATGCCAAATGTTAAAAAGTGACGTTCACATCAATGAATAAAAATCATACGTTAAAATGTGAACTGAAAGTTCCTAGAAAAGCCAAACTAAAATAGCAAAAATTAACACAAAGTGAATAGTCGATCAATTACAGCATTCATTCACTGGCACTATTATATTTTATATGAATTATCTTATATCTATATGCGCCGATGTGTAACTCCACCGTGGACATCAATCCTATACTATATACGCTGATGTGTTAATTTGGCTCACTTAGAGACAACAGCTAGCGGTGAGCAGGGCAGCTACGTAGTAGCTGCTGGCTAATGTTTAGTTGGTATTATATTGGAATTATAGGACATTTTCTATTTATACTCATGCCAACAGCGTTTGTTGTACTTCAAAAAGTTGATTTCTGTAATAAATAATGTTGTTCATCTACATAAGTTGTTTTGAAAAAAATACAGTATTTTAAAGATTACTTTCTGATAATTGAATATAAGAAAACATATAGTTCGTTCTATAATTTACTCACGATCAGTAAAATTGTTTTGCATATGCATCATTCAGCTCATGAAAACGCAAGTGAACTTAAGTTTTTCAACTTAATTCAAGAAAAAATATGATTAAGTTTAAACTTATTACTATTGCCAGAAAATTTATTTTTATCAGTTAGTCCGTTATGCAGCAAATACAACTTGCAGCTACCCTTATTTTTTCTTTGAACGAAATTTAAAATCTATTCAACATAATACTAAATACAAATGTACATCTTTGCCTTAATTAAAGTGTTCCTTCAACTAATGCATACTTACACTTAAGTCTATTTATAGGAGGAAGCTGCTTCTAATGAAAAAAATTGTTAAACAACTTTTATTTATGTGATACGTTTTTGAAAACTGCGATCTTAATTTTTACTCTTAAAAACAATGTCATATACTTAAAGTACGATTTGCAGTAGAACCAATTAATTATAACACTAAAACACATTGTGCTGATGCACTCATATAAAAAGCAGAGCAAACTTACAGTTTGCAGAATAATCGCTAACATTATTACAGCAGCAACTGCTTTTGACCCAATTTGCTCTCCAGCTTGGACAATATTTCTCTGCTTTACATCATATTTCTCAACATCCCATTCATATCGATCTGCTGCATCTTGCCAACTATCCTATTTAGACATGAGACCGGATTCCATTATTTTGGAGTAAGTTTCTATTAACCAGTACCTGTTAATTGCGTAAAACTCAACAAACCTGGCCTTTTGGCTCAACAGTTCCGGCAAAACATAGCATGAACTGTCTTTTAATCCTAAAATATTCACAATATAGTTTTTAACTCTGAGCATATTAATTTGAAGTCCTGTGTTCATGTTGTACGAGTACTTATTTATAAGATAGCTGCCATAAGCCGGAACAGACGTTTTTCCAGTCATATTTAGATAAACTCTTCTTTATATCATGAGTCAACCGTTTTTGTTCAAACTTGAATTGATATGCCTGGAATGGAGTTAAACGGATTGAACTTTCCCATAGAATTTTATACCCTGCTTTTAAGATGTCGGCAAGAGAGTCAAAGGTTCTCGGATAATGAGGAACTGTCAAAACACTCACAATAACGCTTCCATAGAAATTGAATATACAAAAGCCAAATACTTGAAGAATTAGGATTACTTGTAACGTCACCATTGCTGATGATACTGTATTACCAATAAATGCTCTCAGAACATCTAAAAATAGATAATCTCTGTAAATATATTGCTTTAGTATCATTGCAACATTTAGTACAATAAACAAAAATGTTGCAAACGTAAATATGACTAGAACCCAAACGTCGAATGGAAATGAATTGAGCCAGACATAAATATCAAACCAGTTGTCAGCAGTCATTTGACTTTTGCTTTGGCAGTATACCAGTTCTTTTGAGTTTATCTTTAAAAATTTGAGTCCCGACTTCATAAAAAAAATCCATACATTTTTGCATTTTTGCCATAGCTAAGATAGTTTACCCCATTTATTATGTACTGGCCAGTTTGTCTTTTGTCTACTTTTGCCCAACCATTGTTATTTTCACTAAAGTGAATGACCAAGAATATGTGATGAACTGTGGCCATAAAAATTGTCGACATAACGTTATTACTGCAAAAGTGAAACAAAGAATTTCATATTAGAACAAGTAGAAATCATTTCAGCATCTGTACCTTCTAAATACGATACATGAATTAGTGCGTCAATTTTCTTTTATTGCCATTGTGAAACGATGTTTAATGAAGCCATATTGAGTAAATTTGCACTTTTATATATTTGTAATCTAAATTTCCTTAACTGTTACTGGCAGCACAAAAGCCGTTACTGTAATGTAGAAACGCAATTTGGGAATATTGTTTTTTGTGTTTTGAAAGCAAAATAAAATTTTAACCGCTGGTGCATTTTTATGTTCTAACAAAAAACTATCGAAAAAATCCAAACGTTCTATCTGCAAGGTTGGAGCGTTGATTATAAAAAAAAAGTATTTAAGGATGCATTGAGTAAGGATAATAAAGATTTATTAGGGATGACGCCATTGCAGGAATGGTCAAACATTCAGATGCATTGGTTAAAGAAATTGAATGGAAAATACAATTGCCAGGAAAAGTCAAAATCGTAAGTGATTTAAAACATTGCCCGAATTTGGTCAAACTTTAGGCAATCAGTGGCGTCATAAATATGAAAAATTATTTCGTGGTTTGGGGTTCCTTAGAAACAATATGCAGCATATTCTGAAGAGCTTCTTACAACGGAATTTCATAGCACGGGCTTTTCATAGCCACGATGGTTACCGGACTCTGAAAAATCTGTAGAATTGTTATTACCATTACACATAGACTGTTTATAAAAGTTGCCATTTATGCTCGTGTTTGATGAAAAATAAATAAGTTAATATACTGAAAAAAATATTATCCAATCCGTTCACTAAAATCTGAGTAAATGTCATTTTAATGGGTTATGGATAACAGGAGGTTAAATAATAGTATTCTCTATAATTTCGTTAAGCAAAACACACATTACTATAAATCTTACTGTAAGTGTCTGGTAAAATACAAGGCTTACATACAAGAGCAATGATAAGAATTTTCTTAATTTGAATCGAAAAAATATTTTTACATGGGTACGAAATCCTTGAAAATATTAAAATTTTCTTATACTTTCTGCAAACGTTTAGTGCATACAATTTCAACATTTCATCAAATACAATACAAAACTACTGCTTATGTGCTTGTCAAGTATGGTCTCAATGAATGATTGCTACTTCATATTGTAGATTTGATAATTTAATTTCTAGTTGAAACAGTTGGAAGAATCAAAACGGCAGAACATATTTTTATTGTTTGCTTTGCTTTATTATCCGCAGACAAAACCACCTTTTCCGTTTTAAAATGTTTGCTTAAATTCCTTCTTTCATACGTAAAATACCAAGTTGAGCGTCCAATTACAAACTGTAATATTTTAAATTATAAAAGACCAATCAACAACCATAGTTAAGGTTGCTTCTTTTTTGGTGGAAATTTAGCATTACCAACTAAGTGCTCTCACATGCCCCAAACATGTTATCTTAAATGTTCTAGGCACGGTGGTCACTTAACAACTCTTCAGAATTGACGGAAAAAACAAAGTACTAGAACAAAATATCAATCCATAAGCTTCGATTCAATACAGTTTAGAAAGCAACATTCTACAGATATTACTGCGGTTATACTGCTTGGATGGAAAAGGTAAAATTGTAACAAAAGCTGATGTTTTTGTGGACATGTTAAAATTTATTTAAATTGTATATTTTGTCTTTAAATGCTTATAGTTAAAATGCTATTTGCTACTTATTTTGTATTTTTAGTGCAAGTGTCAAAACACGTAACAAACTGCAGCAACAGTCCATGTCGAATAAGCCAAATTAAAGCTTTTCTCCAGGGTTTAATAAATAGAATTAATATAGAATCTTTAAATCACGAAGTCATTTTTCATTCGTTTTATCAAGTCGATGATTGCAATTTGAAATTAGGCTCAATTCGCTCAATGGTATTAACACCTTACGATGGTAGCGATTCATGGCAAAGATCATTTGCCTTCCGGTTTACCCAGCCGTACCTTTTTGTAATAGCCCCAACTTCCATGGAAGATAACAATGCATATTTACTTAATGTATTTTATCCTTACGCTGTACACACTAGGTCAGTATTTTTGTTCATAATCACGTCACTACTTAGCAAATACGAAGCAATGGGTGATCTAGTCCCCCTCCAAATCGATCAACAAAATTTCCCTGCTTTAAAATTTATAGTCTTTGTTTTGATAGAAACCACAACGTTGATATTAAAACATGATATATTATGTAATCAATACTGTCCGGAAGAACAAATTGATAAACAGCAGAAGTCAAAATTTCTAGACCGTCTTACAAAACCAACTTTATTACATCGTCGTTTGTTTAGACTTGGAAACCAGAGGATAATAGATGCTCTAGTTGATGTCCCGTACAGCATTTACTTTAACGATAGATATTATGGAACAGATCGATACGCCTGCAAACGGTTAAAGTTTTATTACAGGGATTTTCTGTTTTGTAGCAAAGAGATCATGTCGACAATTCTTCTCTCAGATATTCACAACATTTCAATGAATTTATTGGCCAATACAAATCAATCAGTTTTCGATAGTGTTGATAAATCTTCAAGTGGACAATATATTATTAATGAAGTAACATATTTAGATTATGGCACTGATCTATTTCAGTACTACCGTCAAAATACAGGAATGGTTCTTACTACTATTAGGTCAACTGAGCTAATGTACTGTCAGAGCAAAAGTGTGATAAAACGTATTAAGTACGTTGACTTTTTAGTTTGGACGAATCCTTTTTCATTACAAATTTGGGTATCGCTGTCTGCATCCATTTTGTCAATTTTCATTGTTTACTGGTTAGCATACTGCTGCAGAATTCAAGAGTTGAGTAATATCTTGATTAATACTGTTGGAGCTCTTTGTGGAAATTCAGTGACATTCAACAAAGAAAATCGACAAATACTTTCAGTTTTTATATTTTTCGCCATGTTTATATGTAACTTTTATGGGAACAGTCTACTTAGCATTTTAGCAGTACCCAATGAACTTAGTGTTTACAGTTACTTTTCAGACATCCTTAATGCCGGATATAAAATTCTTTGGGAAACCAAATATTGTGGAAATGTGTCGCAAGTGTATTTCGATAAATTTAAAAGCAGAAACATGACAAGTCTGTATGGTTTCAGCTTTCATTTGGTAAACGGAGATGTCACAATACCACAATACTCAGAATACCTAATCCAAAAGTACGCGCTATCTTTCAAAAAGCGGAAAAAAGTTAAGCTATTACGACTCAAAAAGTACATTTTGGAAATACTTCGGATTAAAGACATTCAATGTCATTATCTGAATGACCTTATTGCGCAGCAACCATTTTTTGTAGAAATGTACACTGTGAATAGAGATTGGATGCTTGAATCATACACAAGAATTTTTCAAGCCGGGCTGACAAATGTTTGGGATTTTTGGTCGGAAAGAGCAAATCGTTATAGCTCACAGATTGACATTGAAAAAGCAAGTGCTGTGGTAAGAACGGGAGAGCAAATTGAGTTAAAGGATATTATCAGCATTTTCATTTTATTGAGTTGCATGTTTTTTTTGTCTGCGGTTCGTTTTATAATTGAAACATTTGCTGATAGACCGGCAGGGAGACTACCTATTTTAAAAATGTAAAGCTAATTTTTGCCAACAAAATTATAAACAGCAATTTGTTTTTGACGTGGGATATTTTTTTCTCTAGCCTACTAAATTAGCTTATTCCAAATATGAAAACACGCTGAAACGAAATGCAAATTAATAATTATATTTACACAGGTTATTGACGTAATAGAATAGGACAATGTTATGTTTGTGCATACTAACTTCATTTTCTTTATATGCATGTGCATTTTGTGCCGACTACTGCATAAAGATAAATTCAACAAAATAAATAACGTATATTTTTGTGTACATCTTTATATTCTTTATTTCTAATCACCAGAAAATAACTTTGGCCAATGTTATTCTAACTAATTCTGGGCATACACTTAGTTAAGCATTTAAAATCAAACAAAATTCCTCACTCAATCAAAAATGTTTATATATGAATACAAATACGAAATATTGTATAAACATAAGCAAACTGGAATAGTTTAAAATTAGGTTAGATTTTTTAGGCGACAGCTTATCGGGGAAAGTTGGTGAGTTTAATCGGATTTCCAGTCAAAACGTGGATTCCATAGACATGTTTGGAAACGGCCATGAAGGAAAATATGTGGAGTATTTCGTGGAAGGGGATATCTGACTATGTGGCGGTGAAGAATTTTACGGATAGAAATGGACATGTGTTTTTGGAAGAATCAGATGAAACAGCAATGCTTATAATGGATGGATGGGTAAACGTAGACAAAAATCATACTTTACCCGCCTTATGGAAAACTATGTTTTTGTCTATAACATTATAAGAATTTCATTACATTTCATAATTTTCAGATAGAATTTTGAGAAAAGAGCGATATTTCAACACATATTTGACCGATCTATTCAAGCTGCCGTGCAGATGGGACTTTTAGTAAAGTGGTTTCACATGGATCAAGATTAAAAAAAAAAGAAAATGAATTTGTCTAGAAGGAACAATATTTGTGATATTTCCTACTTTAAAGAACAAGGTGCAGAACCACTGGTTTTATCACAGTTCAGCGGACTTTTTGGAATATATGTTATTGGCATTGGGTTAGCCTTAGCTCAGGTTGTTATGGAGTTTAGTATTAACACATGTCAGGTGAGTAGAAAGTTAGGTAATTATAACAGTTAAGGATTGGCAAAATCGAAGGAATTCAAAACTTTTTTACCTATAAAATATCCAAGTTACATTAGTTACACTATGTGGCTAGTTTTTAGGATTTTATGTTAAACAAGAAAACTATAACTAATACGTGGTTTGTTTGTTTCTAAATCTAATTTCTGTTTGCAATAGTAAACATTATGTAATAAAATCAGTCTTCGGTTGTTTAAACGAGGAAAGTAATCCCAACGAAGCCAAGGCTTTGCTTTCGTCCGACAAAGCTCAGTCCATTTACGAATTAGTTATTAAGTAACAATATACGACGGGATAGATATTCTAGGGTGTGCAATGTTGCACACGGGAGTCTCTAGTTAAAATATATTTTGTATAAAAAAATTACTATTCAACCATTAAAAATTTAATTGACTATTTATCAGCACCTAACTGTGTGGAGGTTCTTGAACAATATTTTGAGCGTTGCTCATAGACCTTATTTCGTACGCTGTATGATAGGGAGAAATTTAATTAATAATTATTTCAACAAAACATTTTTATTTATACTTTTTACATTTTAACATGTAACATGACATTCAGTTAATTACCATAAACTCTTGTGGTGAAAATAAAAATTCAAACGATCTTAAACGTATTCTTTAGGAAAACAGAAAAAGCTAATTAATATCATTCCACTCGAGAACATTGAAACTGCAGATACAGATTTTTAGTCTATTTGGTCTCCTGTTTTGACGTTTGCATTGGACTGGAATCCACTATGTCCACCCGAAAAATTGCGACGTTTCGCCAAATTCTGCCAACCGTTTCACTTTACCATGAGTTTTGCCTCAACCAATTTCAAATAAGATTGCATCAGCCAATCTCTCCACATTCTCTCCCAATAATTTCAGGCAGAGAATAGCACTCATAATTGCTATTGCCGGACTCACCCCTTATTACTTTTTTGTCCTTAAAAGCTCAATTTTATTTGAACTTGACAATAAGCGCAAATATGTTTTTACAAGGTATTTTGCATACGTATCTATTAAATGAATGCATCAAAGTATACAAACCATGGAGTGAAGTCCCAGTAATCTTCCCATAGAATTTTCTATCCCAACTTAAGAACTTCGCGTAAAGAACTGTACAGCTTCGAAGGACAAGAAACTGCTAATATGCTGAGAATGCCGTTTCCATAAAAATTGCAAATGAACATACCAAATATCTGAAGACACAATACTAAATTTACCTTACATAAAGCGCTTGATATATAATTTCCAATTATTGCTCCCATAATGTCTAAACGTACATTTTCTACAGCATTCGGAATGACTTTGTACAATGCAACTGTAAAAAAACGAGAACGAGAGATATCAAAAGCCATAGTCCAAGCTGAAAAGGGTAAGCTAAACTAAAACGTCGACAACTTGAATATTTTTCATTTTTGATTTAGACTGGCAGTAAATGAATCCAGTTTAAAGACGTCCTGGAAACAAAAAATTTGTCATCTCTTGATACATGGAGAAAATATCACCGATACCAAAGTTTATGTAGTTGATATCATTGATTATATATTACCATATCTTTTTTAATGCAGGAAAACTAGTATATTGATTGATTGATTAATTGAATGCTTATATTTTTCGTGCAATCAAAATCAGTTGCAACAATCTGCAACTGCAATCAGTTCCAAAACAACAATAAAAAAGGATAAATCGAAAACAATAGTCAGCCAATAAACAATCCGGATCATTATACACTCATAACTATATACTACTAAATTCAAATATTCATTACATCTTTTGTCTTTAATTTTGGTAACACAAGTATCTATAAATGTACTCATACAGCAATCGGTCGTAGGTTTACACATTTAAACAAAATCATTCCAAATTTTCTGACAATTCCATTTCACAGATTTTTTGTATTTTTTAGATAAAGGAAAATCTAGTATAAAACGGGTTTTCATTATTATATGGAAACCACGAGTTGCAGATATCATTATGTCTATTTCTCACAACAAATTTTAACAAAGAAACCTTTCGTCTTTCTTGAATAGTTATTACATCAGCTTTCAATAATAACTCATTGATTGAAACTTTTTTTCTTAAATTTGTAGAGTTTGTGCAATTTTGGATAAAATTTACCTACCCACTAAAAAGTTATTGATTCTGTTTTGATTGATTGATTTGCTTTATTAACGTGTTTACAGGCATTCAGTAATACATAACTGCTTTTCATACCCTAACACAGTACAGTACAAGTACTGTCAAACTAGTATAAATCCGACATATAAAGACAATCATATACAGGGCCAAGTTGCAACCAAAAATCCAAAAATACAAATTACTTTAAGTAAAATCAAGAAAAAATATAAATGTCAAAAAAATGTTTTGTATCACGAATAAGAACTCGATTGCCCCATATAAGGGAGGAGAACACTTTAAAAAATTGTACAAATGATACATGGCTTTGAAAAGCTTTACAAGAAAACGAAAATCTACAGCATCATTAATATTTTCTATATCAGGTATGGCATCTAGAATGTTTGTTTTTCGATCTGCATGTTGAAAGGCAGGAACGCATAATGGACAGCTCCACAATCTGGTACATTTAATATGGTTTAATTAAACCATAACTTTTAACTTAAAAACAAATTACGCAAGTGCCAGCTGTACTGTATCAATATAAATTGTCTTTGACTCCGTAAGTTTTTCATAAAAATTAGAGTAAACCATGTGCAACTCGTTAACGTAGTATGTATGTGTATAAAGTACTTCACTAACGAAAATGTAATGAAAAATAAAATCAAGGAACACATTTATACTAACAAACAAGCCTGACTTTATCAATGTGATAAAAAGGTGCCCAAAAAGTATCGGGATTT
>JAQFYG010003954.1:0-11730 GCA_034694325.1 Entomobrya corticalis | reverse complement strand
AGTTTTTAAACACGATGTGTAGTAAATATTTGTAAATACATTTTCAGTCTGGAGATTTTGTCTGCTATTTTCTTGGTTTTCCAAAATTACCCAACCCTCATATTTTTGTAAAATCTCCCAAAGTTTCAATGTATGTGTTATTTAAAAAAGCGAAGATAAAAAAGAACAAAAAACATATTTTGAAATAAAATTTCATTTTGTCAGTTTCATTTCTTCATTTTCAAAGCATTTCGTATGCATATTTCATAAAGTTGGGCAAACACAGCAATTGATCGAGTAGTAAAACTAAAGCTCAAAACAGCGTATATCGTATCTTATGATTTTTTCTCAAACATGCAAACGTGGTGTCTGTAAGTAAGCTAACTTTACTTCAAAGCAAGACCGGTTCCGTTTCAATGTGTTTTTGTTATGCAGACTTCGACTTACACAAATTCATTTCTTGAAACATGCAGAGAGATTCGTAAAGTTTTTTGACCTTCACTCTGGACAATAACCCCGAAAAATGTTTTTATGTTTTTCTACAGAAAAATCCTAAATTTTATACAAGAAACAAATATTTTATGTATGCTATACAACCAGTATCTACTAATAATTAAAGACCCTTTTTAAATATCGGTTTTCCATATACCAGCAAATTTTTGTTTTGTAGCTTTTCTAAATGAGAAAATAATATGATGGCACCTATTTATGCTCAGCTAAAAATATAAATTTTCAGAAATACTAAATACAAAATATTCCATTCTCACAAATTTATACATAATCACTTACAAGATTTGCGAATTTTGGAACACGAATCAAGAATCCAGTTTACAGAAAACTGTTAATAAAAGCTGTCAAATCACGATCACTACTTTTTTATTTAATGAGAAACTCAAGCTAAATTTCGATAAAACTTTTGTACCTAAATTTAATAAACTGCTGCACTGAACACTGACATATAGGTAGCTATTGTTGTCGTTCTAAAGACTGACTGCCTCCTAAATACGAGCTGCTACTTATTTTGTTATTTTGAAGAAGTGTATGAAGGAAGTTTAGATTGGATTATATCTGCTTATACAATGGCCAATTTTACTTGCCTACTCGTCACAGAGTACTCTTCACAGAATTAGTTTACCTCAAACAGCTTTAACAATGCAATCTACAAAAACAAGTCTTCAAAGATGTGTTCTTCCTTCCTCACGGGTGGATAGATCATACCTACTATGCACATCAAACATGCAGCTTTTTGTTCCGTTTTCATATTTACATATTTGCATAGGCCTCAGAAAACGAAGAAGGAATTAATTTAACAAAGGAAAAACATAAATTTTTACCCATATATCGCTGGTTGATGGGACATGCATATAACTTAAGTCAAGCCTAAGACAGTATAATAAAAAATTCTAATTAATAAAAATATATATGATAAAAATTTAAATACAACTGCTGCCCAAATTAGAAAGCAACTAGTTTTCTTGATTGTTAATTAATGATCAGCATGAATATCTAATATTCAGTCCTAGTGTTAGTTCATTGAGATTCAGAGTAAAAGGAAAATAGGTTCATTCATTAAAATCATGGAAATGTATCATAACGGGATTCCAAAAAACACAAGAAAAAAGTGAGATAGAATAATAAGAGAACAGAGAACCGAGATGGATAGCAAACGAAAATGGAAACTTCATGTATTTGCCAAAATATGCTATCAATTTGTCTTTGGGATCCGGTTGCTATGGGTAAAATGAAAATGCAATGCTTGTGCAGCTTGAACTGCCGAGGACCGTTGTGTCCATGACCACGTGCGTTACCACAACAAATCTCCAGTATTTGGAGTGAGCAGGAAAATGATACTAACTAAAAGGTCTACCCTTCGGGTATTTTTTGGCCATGGTATATATAGTTTACAGCGCTTTTTAGCTTTCTCATCTCCAATCGTCCAATCCAATGCGCAACGTAGTATGAAAAAGCATGAAACAAAATATATTGAAGATCAGTGTATATGGATGGATAGTATTAAAAGCGTATGGTTTATTGATTCACAGCAATGAGCTTGGGACAAATTTATACTCACGGGATTTTTGACATAATTTTGGGCATTTCTTTGGATTATTGCGGTTTTAAAAATGATGAAAACTAAATCCTCGGGAGAAAAGAGTGATTTTTTTGTTCGTTCAAAAAATGTTCAACGATTTGGTAGTAAAGACGTCAAAGAAAGTGAGCATGACGAAAGCACAAACAATAGTGCTAGTGAAAAGTCTACACCTGCCACAGGCAGAAAAGATTTGAAGAAATCTGTAGCTGGTAGTTCACAAGATGGTCATCATTCACGTACCAAAGCATTCATTAACAAGGAATCTGAAAACGAGTCAGAGGATGATGACGAGTATGGAACACCGGAAAAGGGTTTTAATGCGCAATCTTTCATGAAAAAGTCAACTCGTTCGGGTCGACCTGCTTCTAGAATTTCCAGTCATTCTGAACGGAGTCGACAAAGCTTCAGCACTGAACATGATTCCGATGAACTTGGCCGAGACACTAATGGGAATGAAGATGAGAGCGCGACTGATACATCTACAATTCAACAATCTTCACCAATTAGAAAGAAAACTTCTGCCGATTTATTAGCGGAAGAGTCGTCTCAACTACTTCTTTCACAAGGAATAACCGAAGGGTAAAATTTATTAAAATTTTGCCCTTACATGGTATTTTCTCTTAATATTTGCGTGTATTTTTTAAATATACAGAAGCTTCTGGAATGTACTAACTTACGCAAAGCCGAAACACAGAACCAAAGAGGAATCGGAAGAATGGCGCAATATTACATTTTATCCATCAAATTCTTCAGGTGCGAATTTGTACAAGAACCGATTACTTTGATCATTTTTGCTGTCTTTGTATCAAATCATTATTGCATTGTAATTTGATTGGAAAATTAAATGACTTTTTTTTCTCTCATAAAGCAAATCTGGACGATAAACTTGTCGATGATATTGAAGCGAGACTAGCTGAGGATGAAGGTCTATATACTGGAGAGCCGTTACAGCTCTCAATGAAAAATTTGAACCGATTGGAAAATCGATTGATAAAAGAGAAAGCACTGTTAGTTTTTACATTTCTTTTATATTTCATATGCAAATGTCAAATGCAATAAATAATTATTTACATTCTTATAGAGAATGGTTCGGGTCGGACGGAAAGTTGATTGGCTTGTCGGATCCTTATCGTACTGAGCCAGTAAAATTATGCCCGAATGAAAGTAAACAGAAAGAATTTCAAAGGAATATTGTGTTTGTACCAGTGAGTAAAACAGCATTGTTTGAATAATATGTTATATAGTATAAATTAGTAAAATTAACTTTAAAGTTACGTTTTACTTTCAGGCAACATTGGATCCTTATCAAGAACTGCAAGTAGACCTTCGCCAATCATACGAAGTTATTTTAGAGCTAGGAACAGTCCAGTTTACGCACCATCCATACTTTAGCAAAGAGCATGTTTTAGCTTCTAGGCTGGAGGAAGCGTTTGCTGAATATACAGCAAGGTTTCAGCAAATATTGCTTTAAAAAAATAATTGGTTGATAAACAATAATTTAAAATCATTTAATTGTTACTGATAAATGTAGAAACCTAATGCGACAAACGGAAAGAGCTTCCAACAAGCTTAAAGCACTACGTGAAGCAGTACAACACACTAAGCAAACTTGCAAAAAGTTAACTGAACAGTTGTTAGACTCTGAAAATCACGTGAATCAGAAAGAAATAAAAGATGGGCTACGGTCGTGTCGCGAAAGGATTCAAAGTTATCGTGTGGAAATGCAAAGAACTAGTCTGGAAAGAGATCAAGGCTACTGGGACGACCGTTGTGCTCTGGTGACAGTACTTGAACTGTGGAGGGCAATCAAATCGCTGAGAAATGAACAAGGTAAAAAGTAAAAAGTTGGTTGAATTGGATTGAAAAAAAATTAAATGTATTGATGAGCATTACTATATGAAAAGTTCTTATTCAATAGGCTACAATAATACAGCTTTAAAGCTGAATATTATGGAAATTCCTGTTGATTACAAAGAAGACAAAAATGCTTGGCAAAGAGCAATAGAAGAGGAGTTTAATGATTTAAAGGAAGAGTATGACGAAAATCTTGAAATTGAAACACAAAATTATGAAAAGGAATTTCAAAATTGGAAGGCTCAAGTACGCGAAGAACAGAAAAGAAAAGGTTTGATCTTAGTTGACTTATTAACTTTTTACAAAGTAACGTTCGCATGTTCTTTGCCATATTAAATCAAATTATTACCCATTTTCTTCCCATCAGTGGGCAAGATGAAGACACAAGAAATTAAAAGTGACTCTGATGATGATACGACTACAGAAGATCATGAGCTTGCAAGAAATAGACCCAAATCTCCTGCAAAATTTGATGCAGAAAGTACAATGAAAGCAATTGAAAAACGGTATTTTACATATTTTTTATGTTTAAACTTTGAACATTTTGGCAATTTTCGTCTGCTGCCATAAAATCAGATAGCATTTAATTTGCAATAATTTACATGCTGCAATTTCATAGACATACTGAGTTAAGGAGGCAGCCTGGTGAACCAATTCTTACACTGCAACTTTTGAAAAACACATCAGTAACATCATTAAACCAGCTACCAGAAGGGTTTGTTGTTCATAAAAAAATACTCATAATTCACGTCTTTCAATTTGATTGACTGAATGCATTTTTATGTTTAAATGCACAACTTTTACTAAAGGTCGACAAAGGAAAAGTCGAGAAGAAAAGTAGCGCAAAGCCTAACAATTGAGATAAAAATATGGTTCAATGGAAAGGAAGTAAGTTTAAGTAATGGATGGTTTTTCTTTCACAAAAGGGATTTTCTTAGTGTTCTCACAATATTTTCTAATGATCTATAACGCACAGTATTTAAATTATTCATTCATTCATTTTTAGGTTTACAGCTCGAAGCCAAGGGTTATTCAAGCCGATTTCAGTAGTTTTCTGGGGCTCTCGATACCAATAACAATAAAAGAATGGCCAGAATCTCTTGACATTGAGTTGATAGATGTCAACGCAAAAGTAAAAACTGATTCCATCAAAGTCCCACTTCCGGATAGGTAATAAGCGTTACTTTTGACCGGATACTTTTATTTAAAAAATAAAGTGCTGAATTAAAATTGTATCTGAAAACTATTTTTAGCAATACGTCAATAGAAAGATGTTTCACTCAAAGATTGCATTTTACTTCATATGACGTTGTAAAAGTCTCCCATGATGGAGTCGGAAGCGGAGTTTCCTTTGAAATAATGGGCAAAGTAAAATCATGCACATTATACTTTAATTAAATGCTAAAATATATATAAATCATCTCTCGTTATAATGCATGCAGGAATTTGCTGCGCAATATCCAAAAGGCTTCATAACCACCAGAATCGGTTGGTCCACAGACATTGAAGGAAACATTCTATGCCCAGTTGGTTTAGATAAATTAAAGCCTGCTAATAGTGGATCAAGATCAGATGAAACAAAGACAAAACCAGCGAAGCAATCTATGAAGGGAAAGGAAGCGTCAGATTTTGACCCGAATGATCCTAAAAATTCGAAATGGTTAAACATGAAACTGGTATGTATGTTATTAGTTTAATTAATACAGTATGCAGACAAGTTTTATATTTATGAGGGTTAAAAAAATATATGAGGAATGAACCCAATTATACAGAGAAATTTTTATGAGCCGTAAATAAAAGTTCTCTCGTATCAACTGAAAGTATAAATGTAATTTTTAGGGTGTGACTAAAGAAGCAGACCGTCGACAAGTTCACTATACTGATACTGCGATGAGCCAAAAGGAAGACAGTGGTTTCGATGAAAGTGACGACGGGAAAGAATTCGAATTTTGTTCAATGGAAAGTATCGAGAAATCCCGCAGGTATCGACTACTTCGTCTACGAGACGATGAAGTTCCTGAATTCAAATCATTAAGAATGATCCCAGCCTTTGAACAGGATATTCCACCAGACATATTCAATGTTAGAACATAATCAAAAGTTATATTCTCATAATGCCCCTAAAATGGAAATGGCTCATGTTTATGACAATGTTTTCATGTTTCAAAACAGCAATATGAACGGAGATTGAAAGAAGACATGAGAAAGCGTAGTGGGGCAGATCCCTCCTTATTGAAGCCAACTCGTAAAAAGTTACTTGATGATGAGTCCTTATATGAATCAAATCGACTAGAGAAGATTCGGGAAATGCGCCTGAGTGTACTACAACTATTTGAAGACTCTACAAAACAAATTACATTTGAAGACTTGGTTATCGAAGAACAAATTCCAGACATTGGGTATTCAAACGGAAAGAAAAACAACCTGTAGTTATCACCATGCTGTTGAGTATGCCAAAATATTTAGCATTTCTATTTCATTTTTGCAGCACACTTGGCTTAAATCTGATGGCACTGTTCCAGCCACGGCGACCATTGCGGCCAACGAGAAAAGAAAGAAAACGGGTGCAAGGGTCGAATTTGATTGATACAAAAGTTAATTTAATAGTAAATATTGTACGCGCGTTCAACCTTCCAATGAGAAAAGACACGGACGTTGGACTTCTTACCACAGAATCACTCACAGGAGTACAGCTTTCCACAAAAAGAATGGACAGAGGCTCGGGGAATTATGCCACTGTTAAGCCATTTGTTGAAGTGTGGTTCCAGCGAAACGTATGTAGAACAACTACAGCACTGGGATCAAATCCGACCTGGAATCAGGAACTTCAGCTAAATCTTTCGTAATAAATTCATTTAGGACAAATCCTAAATTATATCATGTTACTTTGTGAAATCTGTTTAAATTCATGTTTACCTTTAGTGTGCCAAACGACGACTACTCCCAAGCAAATCTTAGCCGTATGGACGATCTCGTCTACTTTCATGTCTATGATGAAGTAGCAATTGATCTACTGGAAGATGACAGAAGACGGGAAACTGATATTCATCAAAGATTAGAAAAGCGATGGCTGGGTACCATTTCTATTCCATTTTCTACTCTCTACACAAATGGCAGAGTAAGCTTATATTATGAGCGTTTTAAAATTTTCTTTCTTGGTAATCACAGAAGAAAGGAATAATTTGACAATTATTTAGATTGAAGGAACGTTCAAGTTGAACTCTCCGTCAATACTTCTTGGATATGAGGCACAAGGAATGGCATCTCATTTTGGTTCCATCGTTGGTAAAAGTGGTCTACAAAATACCTCTGCGAATGTATTTCTGGGAAAGGGGCACGGCCACGGAACGCCATTTAGTAATCAGAAAAGCGCGTTTATAACCATATTTCTGACTTTACAGCCATCTGTCACACCTTTATCTTGTTTCAAAGTAAGCATTTTAAAGTTTAAGTTGCTTCTATACTTATAGTCATCATACATATCTCTACGTTCTCTTAGGAGGATAGCCATTCCGGAGAAACAGCAGATATGGTTGCTCATATAAAAAACTGGAAAAATATGCATGAAATGGAATTTCCTGACCGCATAATAAGACCTTTTGTAATGACTTCTGAAGGAGACACTATTCTTTGCACAAGATTTTTGAAACCTATAGAACCTCCCAGTTCTTTACTTGGAAATGGTGAATTGCAAAACATTCCAAATACGTGAACAATAGTGTAATGAGATTTTATAATTTTAGTATTTTAACATAGAAAACGATCTTCTTCGAACAATGGAAGATCTTGCTCATTACGTCTCCTTATTTCCTTGTGTCCGAGATTCAACTCTGGGAATAATCGACTACAGTCTTTGGTTCAATTCAGATGTACGTATGCTTTTCATAAAATGCAATTGTAGCTGACCATGATGAAAGAAGCTAATAATATAATTATATATGTATTTCATTCAAGATTTTTGTTTCCGCACCCGGAGGGGGAATTGAAGATCATTCTGTATTACTGGCGTGTTATTTTATGCATCTCAATGTTCCCTGTTGGATTGTTCAAGGCAATGCAATTCCAGACGGTCCCACCACATTTGTTGTGACTTCCTTTAAGGTACGCATTTAAAGTTGTAAACTATTCGGAATAGCATTCAGTCTAGTCCGTTTCTCTGATATCATGTTTTGATTTATTTGAAGGGCCTTCCTGACGATAAAGTTGTTAACAAACAAATGAAGAACTTAATATTGATTTGGAATGCTTGCACTGGAGATTACTATCATGCTAATGATAATTTTTGTCCTCTACAACGAGTTTGGGCGGTGATTGGAAGCGCAAATGTTAGTGCATAAGCACTACAGATCAATCTCATAATCATAATTTTATGTAGCTTATAGGCATGTGATGGCGTTAGTAAGCTTTCATATATTTTTATATCATTTTGCCCCACTTCAGGTCTGGGCGAATATAGGTGAAGGGGAGCGTCCTCATCAGCTTGATTGGGATATTAATAAATCAAAATTTTGGCTCCCTTTATTCGCTAAGCTTATTCCAGAGAGCAAGCTTCCATCCATTCAAGCATCAAGTGTTCGGTACATTGCGATTTCTACAGTTCTAATTCTTTTCCAATCTAAACTAGTGCAAGAAAAATCAATATAAATTGTTCTAATGTTCATCATGCATGTCTCCTAAATCAGATATAAACCTCTCGATCAAGTTCAAGCAAACAGTTTAGCGCAACGTATTGAGAGACACTTGAAGGAAGTATTTATGAAATGGAGAACTACATCAAAGTATCCTATCAAACTATGTTTTTCAAAAGATGATAATAGTCTGTAATTATTGACATTATAATTTTGAGCACTTCTCTTTCACAGAACTAATTGGAACCGCTATTGTAGCGCAACTTTAAGGAGATTGCTGCCTAAACTCGAGGAATCAAAGTTAGGGCGAATGAGGGGTCTCGACTTGGGAACTACTGCTGAGTCCGCTGCTACACTTCAGTCAGGATCAGGTTCAACCATGAGCCTGAGTGAGGAACACTTGATAGAGTTGAGAGAGATCATGGCATCATATCAAGTAATGCTATATAACCCTTTAATTTTATTTTATTTCCCCTACAAGACTCATTTCCCTGTACATGTGTATTGTGTATAGCGCGTAACCAAATGATGAACTAGATGAACCATTCATTTTTCATTAATTTTTATTAGATGACCGGATTTCCTCTTCAGCAACCTTACACAAATATGGAGTGCATAATTGAAACGGTTTATGCTACTGGAGTCCATACTATTGATGCTCCGGACGTAGAATTCGCTGTCGCTGCATATGCTCACGCGTACCCTGCAAGCGTATACTCTGTCTGGGTGTATGTAGCAGCCCTACACAGGCGAAAATAAGTGTTTTATACGACGAAAGCTTTTATGGTTTTTTAGGTAGTGTATTTTAAATTAGTTCTCAAATAAATTTTTTCGTTTTTGATGTATTTTTAATTTTCAACACACAACATCCGGTGATAAAAATTTTCAAATGCATTAATTTTATACAATATTTAATAGCTTAACTCTAAACTAATACAGGTTGTACTGAATTTATGCCTACATTAAATATTTGCCCATAATCTATAAAATACAAACGTGAATGCACATGGAAAGGCTTTCAGTAGAAAGGAAAATAACACGGTAGTATAAAATAAAGTTAGACGATAACTTTATGCACAGATTGTTTTTGGAAGGTGCCAGGAAATATTAATATCAAGAGGAAAGTTGTTGAATTTCTTCATTCAATGTTGGATTAACCCAATAATTTAAACTTATATCATCTAAATGATTGTCAAAATCAATTAAATGACGATACGATTTGGCCTGTATTAATGCCGATACCGTAGATAAAGCTCCATCTTCATCAGGCAATAAATTCACCTTCGCTTCCTTGGTTCTCAATTTTCCGTCACTAACTTGATACAGCGTAAACGGTACACGCTCTAGGTTGGAGTTAAGCTGTTCATTGTTTATCTGCAGAAAACCAGGAAATATTTTTACTTTTTAGTATTATATACACTGATCAAAATCAAAATTCGAACTTGAAAATGAAAGCTAACTATATATATTATTCCTAATCGCATACCATAACCACGAGTAAGTTCGGGTTTGTTTCTGCAAGCTTCTCAGAAATTCTTAGCGCTACAATATCCGGCTGATAATCCTTAAGGCTCTCATTTGCTTGGTAATACCCAACAACTTCCATATCTGTTCCTTTACAATACTGCTCAATCTGTCAACACAAACAATTAATGTAGTTTTTAATTTGTAAACTACAAATGACAAAAAACAGCGGTATAATACGCATAATTATTATGGGTTATTCATAATTACTTGAGTCAGTGCAAATTCCATCATAGGAGTAGTGTATTTGCACATGTGCAAAAGGGGAATGGCATCCTGTATGACAAACTTTCTCTCTTTCTCGGAGGACTTTCTCTTCTCCCGTAACAAAACTCCATTTACTGGGTTTTGTGGATACTTGGTCACGTGCAAAATAACCTTAGAAAATGCCCGTAAGTCAAAGAAGATCTGCTGATGACCAACTGACGAACTAACTACATCACTTCCAGGCGACGAACTCATTTTTCTTTCACACCTAAAATACCAGAAAGTACCAACGAAATTAATATTTTTTCAAAATAATTAAGGACACATGTCATCTTTAAATTATATATATATGAAGATCGACCTCACAATATTTAAATTATTAATTACCTTAGTTTGAATCCAAAATGTCAAATAATTTATTTGTCCACTATCTTCTCCACCAGATGTTAGAAAGGTTAAATTGGAAAAATTCCTTTCAGATGAACCATATATTCGAAATCAGGCACTATTATCGGTTTTGTCACCTCAGCAGTATTTCGCACATATGTTGTACGTCGGTACTGTCACTTATTCTTAATTTGCACTTTTCCACACAGTCATTTAAATGCCGTGAGCCTTTCAAGTAAACAAAAATGCTTTCTCCACTCCTTACAATGTCTAATTTCCAACAAACCTATTACAGCTCACTGGTCCACTTTAGTAATTGTAATTTAAATCCAAATTATTTTGTTCCGAAGGTGAAAGAAACCCTTTTTTGTTGGTGTTTTCGTGTTAGATTCCAATTTAAAGAGGAAAAACGCAAAACATACTGCAGCAGTCAGTCACACGTAGTCTACAAATATACAATAGAGAGTGGTATGCCGTCCCCGTGTTTGTGTTCTGTTTACACAGACAAGTACACACACAAGCAGAACAGCAACATCATCCATAAAAAAATTCTTCTCATGATAAATTCCCTGTGAGTGCCTGTGCCGAGTAGAAAACACATCACACAGCTCATAGCTCAAGTCATCTCAAACTCAACCCTTTCATCCGTATTCTCATAAAAAAACTCATCATGATCGTTCATCGTCAATCCCAAAGGTAGAATTGAATGAATTAAAATGATCTCTCTGCAAAACACAATGCATGCTGTTCACTATATTTGATTTCATAATTGTTGTGGTTTCTTCTGTCCTGTCTGGTGATTACATTTGCCAGCATATTGTTAAAACAGAGTTGAGTGAGAAGAGAATTATGTAAATATGCTTGGTGCACACACAGATGGTTTTTTCTTTTTCATGCCTTTTTACATAGTAATTCTACTTGGATTCTACTATTCTACTCTTTCCCTTTGACAAAAACTTTATATAACATGCATGGTGCGAAAGTGCGAATGGTACAATGTACATTTTTATTTGAGGACTTTTCATGGGGAATCGGGATTGAGTGAGTGAGATGATGACT
>JAQFYG010003953.1:0-11731 GCA_034694325.1 Entomobrya corticalis | reverse complement strand
CACACTCTTGCATTTGACCTTTGGTTTCTGGTTTAGTCAATCGATTTGGATTGACTTCTGTGCTTGGTTAGTCTCCTTTTCCCCGGAGTCAAGTCGTGATCTCTTTACTCTTGGCTCTGTCCCTTCCTGATCCGCTGTGTTGCCCGATGCGACATCCATTAATTCGGGATATGTTCTGTTATCTACGTTTATTATTGCTGCTGAGGTACTCTGAGATCTTGTATACCGTTCCCTTCTCATTTTCTGTTGCGCCTTCGTGAGGTCATGGGCTACACTAACTCCTATGAACTGCTTAAGTGGTTTTAGTTTTTTTAAATTGGCGAACAATGTACGCTTAAGATGAATTGAGCTTAAAAACAGTCTTATCGGTCTGCTTGTTGTTTTTCCCTCCTCACCACATCTTTCACTTTCAATGTAGTCTGTTTTACCTGGTATAAGAACGTTTAACAAATCTTCAAGAAGTTCTAATCCTTTTTCGGTTTCTTCGATCCCGAAAATCATTGCATTGTTTCGTTTGAGGGTTTGTCGGTGCTTTTCTTCAATTTCTTCTTTTAAATTCTTCACAACAACTTGAAGTTCCTCCTTAGTACAGCTTTCGCCCTCTTTTGTTTCCAGTGTGTCAACTCTTTCCTCTACTGATTTTACTCTCGTTTCGAGCTTATAAATTAGCCCTTGAATTGTTACTAATGCTGTTGTGTTTTCTTGTAAAGTTGACTGGTTTTGTTGTAACGTGGCCTGATTCTCTTTGAGTATTTTCATCAAGTCGCCCATTGTTGGTTCTCCCATGATTATTCCTACGCTGAGTACTGTCCCACTGCAATAAATAATATATATTGTGTGCCAGTATCCAAGGAGCCAACGTCTGGGTAATGATCAATTGTAACTCGGAAAACATATACCATACAAAGAAATAGACTTACTTATATAAAGTGCTCAGCCTCCATATGACTGTCTATCCTTGCTATGTACTGCTTTTGGATGCTTCGTTGTTTGGGTTTTTTTTGTCGTCATCTATCCAACAAATCGTAGTTACGGTTTCTTAAAATTTAATGACAATTAAAATTATTTTTCACTTTAAAATTTGCTAGCTGAAATAAGCACTTCTTTATCGGTTGATTGGTATAATTTATATCTCTGTTACTAAAGTAAAATCACTAAAACTTTTTTAAAAATCACGGAGCTAAAATTCACACGATGTTGCTTCTCCGCTTGTATCCTAGTCCTTGTATCCTAATTGTTTTCCTTAAACCTTGTGTGGAGCACTAAATTATGCTTTTAAAATTATATAAATGCCTTTTATTATTCCATTCTCCGTGAAATGTTATCCTAAATAGCGTATATAACACTAAAGAAGAGTTTAGTTTTTAGTTTAGTATTTTATCTTGTTGTTCCACCAACCAACCATACCAACTACCAACCCTTTTTCTTCTTCTTCTTCGTCTTCCCCTTTCTCTTTTTTTTTCGTTTGAAGATGGTTCCGTTTGCTTCTTTTTCATCTCACACTTCCATTTACTCTTCTTTTCTTTTCTTTATTTTCTATTCATCATCTTGCTCTTCTTCTTCTTTGGTGGTCCAAACATACTCTTTTTTATTTTGTATAATCATATTCCCCAGTGTACAATGTCGGATGTTGGATTGTTGGATCTGGATGAAGAACAAGAAACTTAAGGTATTGTATATAGTATGTAACGGTAAAACTGTAACGGCAACTGAAGAAACAACATCCTCTAAACTAAAATGTGTGTTACTTTCTTCGTCTCTTTTTTGCGAAAACCAACCTGGAACCTGGAAAAGTGTTTTTCTTTTTTGGAAAATGTTGATGACGTTGATGAGGATGATAATGGTAATATTGACTGGTAGTCATTTTGACTTTCTTTTGTATACACTTTTACCTTTTGCAAAAACATTGGATGTGATAGCAAATTTTTTTGGGGCTTTTTATATGCAATTTGCAATATAAGATGGAAAACATGGAAGTCAAAATCTTAAAGAAACAGAGAAAAAGCCTATTTGGTATATAGAAAAGGGGTAAATTGATAGTAAAAGTAATATGTATTGCGTAATAGAAAATGCCAAATGCTAAGGACCTTATGCATTTTTTGACAATATTTGGGACAAAACATTAGAAATATTTTGATGTAAGCTTTACACTGAATTAGTTTGAATTTTGGCCTAAAAACTCCATCAAAAATTGTTATTTCCTCTTGTCTTCTTATTCTTGTCTTTATGAAACTTAATCCCCAGAGAATTCCATGTGATATGTACAATATTCCCGACGAACCCCAAGTCAGTCGGTAAATCCTTTTTTTTTGAAAAAAGAAAAAACCAAAGAAACATTCCGTTAAAGCCTATATGTCATTCTGAGGACAAGACAATATATAAAAAGTAATTTTTCTTCTTTTCTGCTAAAAAAGAATCCAACATAACCACTTGATTTGTATCTAAACTAAAGTAAGTTATACGTCAAATATTTTATAAGTGAACTGTCTATAAAGTATAAAGCCTTTTGTAGCCTGTTCTCTTTATACTTGATATACAATTGTTATGCAGAGTTATGTCATGACCTGTCAATCCAGTCAGAAGGGCATATAGGCAAATTGAGATTGAAATGATCATTATTGAGTGGCTTGTACCCCATTTTGTTGGAAAAAAAGTTTGTTTATCTAGAAGTTGGACACAAAGAGAACCTACTAAAAAGCAGCAATTTGCATGATTTCATTATTCCTACAACTTAACTCTTTGTGACAACTGACAAGATAAAAAAAAATGCTCAGGTTCTGATGAATGATCAATGAAAATTATGTTTAAAACTTGCATCAAACGATAAAAAAACTAGAGTAACAGTTTGATGTAGTAAAATAAATAAAGAGATATATAAATACTATGAAATTGTACAAAGGTGGAAAATTATTTATCATTTTTCGTTTGAAAAAACCCGAAAATTGAGTTCAAACTCAAACTCTGTCCATTATTTTCTCTAAAATTTTCCTTTGTAAAATTTGCATGCTTCCTGGTTACGATTCTAGTTTAGTTGAAGGTGGTGGTGATAGTAACTCTCTGAATAAATATGTTTGACATGGCGTGCCACACACATTTGCGAATATTCACGATATCTTGATGGATGACTGCCTGAGTGAAAGGTAAATACTTGTATTAAATTTACAGCTCTTTTGTGTGTGGGCATTGTCGTCATCATCATCGTCCTTTTTATTTCTGCAAAGGTGAAATTCACAAGAGAGAGGAAAACTTACTTTCTCCTGCTTTCACCCTTTTTCGTGGTGAAAGTCTATAGAAAATTTGCATTGGCAAAAAAAATGAGAAAAGGATGAAAATGTGTTTTGCATAAAATTTGGAAAATGTTTGGAATTTAGATAATATGTAGAAAGGGTTCGGAGGTCGGAGGTGGGATTTTGATGGAGTAATTCGATCTATCGTTTTATAACTTTTTAAAATATGGTTTTTAAATTGTGAATGCAAAAGAACTATTGTGCGGTCGATTTTCGATAAAAAAAATTGAATTGCCTTTGATGTGAGCATTTAAAAAAGTGGCAGAAGAATAAAAAAAGTTTTAAAAATGTTTTTAATATTTATTCAAATCACATGTGCATTCAATTTCCAATTTCAAAAGGTTATTCAGTTACATCAGACAACATTATAAAAGTTATTTTTACAGCTTTCTTTTCAGGAAGATAATAATATGTAGAATGGTAGATGATGATGTGATGCAATAGTATTCTGAATGAGACTCGTCTTCATCATCAAATATTTTATTCGGAAACCCGAAGGCAAATAATATAAAATAGTGTCAGTCACTCAACAACAAATAATGATAAATGAATTGCACTTCTCTCTTTAAAACCCTTTTTAGTTTAGAAATCATGTATCATCATTTTATGCACAGAGCCGACAACCGACGAAAAAGTCAAAATAATATGCTTATTTTCTGCTGAATGAATAATATTTTTCAAGAGATTCTTCTTTTCTTGCCGAGTGGTTTTGCAGTCTTAGTTTCTATGACGAAAAGTATAAACTCTTTTTTTCGTGACTTTTTTTAGCCGACGCCATTGAAAAGATTCGCATCCACCTCCACCTTTATCTAATAATTAATTTATTTAAAAAAGCGAGCCAAGCTCGACGAACTTCATCTCTGACATGTTTTTCTTTTTCTTGGATTCTTGTGCAAAATACTACATTTGAAAGGTATAGTGCCGTTGCTTGTATTAAAAATAAAAATGATGGCGTTGAAATCACGCTTTCTCATCTTCATTCTGACTGTCATTCATCAAAAAAGAGAGAGAAAGCTAAAGAAATAAAGTGAAAGGCCACATGTTGAATTAAAAGCAGACAGATCTGCAGTTTCTATAAAAGCATGCTATATTCCATCTTCTTATTGTGAATTTCATAGCGAATTAGTATTTGTCATTGTCAGATTACATATTACTTCATTTTGCTATAAAATCTCTTAAAGTTTGTGTAGAAAGCTAAGCACGATTTTTAAGGTTAAACGAATTAAAAGACGGGATCCCCTTCCATTCAAAATAATATCTTGTTTTTAGTATTTTACTATATCCATTGATCCCTTTTCATATCAGTTATAACCCTTTTTATTTCGTCATCCCACACATTCACAGTAATAATCTATACGAAAGATTATTATTTTGTATCAGATCACCCCGATCTGAACGCTTTTCACCCACGCATAAAATTTTGCCAGCCAACTTGTATTACTCACATTTTCGGTGTTGGTAATGCCATACTCGTATATATCCTCACTCATTGGCTATTACATACTCTAACGGCTCACAAATATTTTACGTAACACGTCATAAATATATATGGATGGACGATATAATATGTATTACGTTCTTATTTTGCATTTCGGCCAGAAATTGGTTAAAATGAAAATGTGCAATATATCATGATGAGGAACGTGCATAATTGATGATGTGACAAGAGCATTCATATGATATTAATCATGATCATGATCACCTCCGACCTCTACTTTTAATATAAATTGTTAATTTGAAATCTCAATGAAAACTGACAATTTTACTCGTTACACCTGTCTGGATCCATTCTTCACTTAAATTCTTTTTTTTTTGTTCTTTATGCAACTATTATGCAAATGCATACCTACTTCTACTTGACTTTGAAACATTAAAACAACAGGTTTTTCTTACAAAATGCGTCGTTACTGTACAACGGCGTTCTGATAATAAATTGGAGGGTGATGACAAGTAAAAAGAAATTTGATCTGTATATCAAGTAGCTATGTTAAATAATGCTCTCTACTGAAATTTTTTTTTTGGGGAAAGGCGTCAATTCACACGTTGAATGACCCTTTTCCCTTGAAAACCAAAACGAGAGCGGATACGTATGACGTGTTATGTTCTCTTTTTACTTCGTTTAGTATTTTTTTGTGCAAAATTTTTTACTTTATTTTTGTTACTATGGAGCATATAATACACCTGAATTCCTGAGGCTTTTCTGTACTCTCTCGATTCACAATTCGCATTCTCTAGCGGCAAATAATATATATTTTGCACATGTTTTTTTATTCCAACTCGGGCTTGTGTTCCGTAATAAAAAAAATTGACTTAAAAAAAGATTGCGTCTAGTTTTTTTTTCGGGCTGACTGAAAGAGTAAACGATCTCGCTTATATATTTTTTTAAAATTTATTTTAACCCTTTTCTTTACTTCACACATCATCATGTATTCTTTTATTTTCTGCATATGGATATATTTCTCATGTAAATCTTGTTACTAAAAAAGAAGCCGGAAAGCTGAATAATAAAATAGCTCTACGCTTATTTTCCTCGCTATTTTTTGGGCTACTTTTTTTCTGTGGAAGGAACCCGAGAAAAAAAAACATGTTGCCTAAAGGAAATTATGTGCACTGTCTTTTTTTGGATATATTTTATATATGTATAAAGTTTTCATGATAAATATATATTGTTTGTTGTGTTTTGTGTGTGAAATAAATAAATAAATATAATAAAGAATATATTCAAAGAGTTTTTTTTGCTATCGTTTGGTGTGTGCCTGGGAGCATTGTAGGGGAAAGAACCTTGATTTCATCAAATAAATTTGCTTTCCTTTTGTTGAACACATTGTCAACTTTCTCTCAAAATCATCACTCACCACACTTAACTGATAGTGACGAAAAAGAAGATGGTGATGACGATGAGGATGATATAAGTCAGTCAGGTAGAAAATATGTGTCTTTACGACTGTCTAAAAGTTTGTATATGAATTAGGGTTAAGGAATATATAGGAATCCGCATAAAAGAGAGTTGTTTCCTTCCTTTTCCTTCGTTTTTTGACAAATAAATATATAAATGTTATTATTATTTTTTATGAAGCTTTAAACATATGTAAGTATATGTTGTACTTGTACTTTTGTGAAACTTAATGGAGGCGTGAAATAAGATAGTTGTATTGTTAATGTCAAATGTAGAGAGTGGCTGTGTCGGTTACCGTTGCGTGTCCCGTTGCTAAGTAACAAAATGTTATTCAACCCTGTATGATGATGATGATGATATTTACCCTTCAAAGAATATTTAATTATTTGTTGTGTGGTATTTTTTTGCCATTATTGGCAAATTGGCATTGAACGATATGTCAGTTTCTTGCCCTTTTATTATGCGTATTTATTTATGATACTCAAGTGTGAAGAGATAAAATATGTACATATATAAAAAATATATAGTTTAGGTTTATATATGTTTTAGTTTTCATTCGTTAATGATCAAAACATTTTTTGGCTGGTTCTTTAGTGAAAATAAGAAGTTGTTGTCGTAGTCTTACAAGTACAAATAAAAGGTTTCAATTTGGCTTTTCAAACTTTCGTCAATTATCATATTATGTATCATTAGTTTAGTTGGATGGCAAAATTGCCTGAAACGCCTTCCCTCCCACCAAAATATAAACCTTATTCTTATTGCTTTAAACTTAAAGCCCTAAGCCCTCCATAAAGACTGCACAAAATGTATTATATACCATGTTTATATGTTAGCATAAATATTTTATCATGAATTTTCATGTTTACGATTTTTCAAAAAATCCAAAAGACTAAAACACTCCAAACCAGTTGAGTAGTAATAATACCCACTTCTGCTTTAAATACCAATAACTTATGCAATAACAACTAAACAAATCTTCTCAATAAACAAAGAAAAAAAAAGTTCGCACATCCAACATCCATCCATCCTCCATCCCTAATAACAAAATTGCTCTAATACCATAATACACTTATATATTTATCCCTTTTTCCACCTACAAAAAAGATAATATCAGTCGAGTAGTATATCTAATACGCAGTAATAATACAATCTAGCCAGGTGGTCCTCCTCCTCACTCAAACTTTCACTCAACCCATCCATATATCTTTAACTTTTTACCTAACAGCATATCACCGAAAAAAAATTGGGAACACAAAATAAAAAAAATATATCCAGCAAAATCCATTCATGGCGTCATGCCACTACCAACTACCGTAGTATATAATACACAAGAAAATTTGTTCTATTATACTATCATATTATTATATTATCTTTATTTTTCTCTCTGGGTGCAAAACCTACACCGACAACGACGACAACGATGAAGAGCATCATGCATCAATCCAAAAAAGAAAGTAAGAGAAAGATAGCTAGAAAGACAGAGAGAGAATCAGTTTTTACGTGAGTGAGTCAGTAAGTCTGTTTGAGAGAGAAAGCTGGATGTTGTTTCCACAACTCGCTATTTTTCAGGGATATAAAAAGGAGCTCGGGGGTAGTGCGACTCAAGCAGTCAGAGTTCTACTTCCAAGTCTGATTTTTCAAACTCATTTTTCCTCAGCGTCTCTTACCCAAAAAAAACAAGAGGGGAAATCGCTACACAAAACGAATATATTTATAACGGCAGCATATTCATAAACATACAATTACACAAAAAGCGGAGGTGAAAGCTTTCAGTTCATTTGTCAAATAATTTTTTTTCTACTGTCGTTCATTATATAATCGACAAAGTTTCTAAAACGGGCAAAAATCAGAAATATATTTCATAATTTTTGTAACTTATTATCGTCCAGTTATACCTTTTTATTGATAATTAATTATTCATTTGTCGTTTAGCAATAACTAACGAGAAAATACACACAATTAATTTCTAGCTAATTAAGAAACAGTAAACAAGTAATTCGAAAAAAAACAATAAAAATAAACCAGTGATTCATTCCAAATTTTTCAACGAATATTTTTAACTTGTATCACATTACCCCAAAATCACCACCTATTTTATAGCTTAACACCTTTTCCTCAAAAAATAAGAAAAATCTTATCAAAAATGAAGGAAAGTACAAGACACTGTGCATTTGTCACCGTGGCACTCGTCACCATCGTTTCCCTCGTGTCACGACGAGAAGTGGCCGGTTACCCCATGCTCGAGTCTGGGGCAAACAACGGACCATATGCTTCTTCCAACGGCGGTGCTCAGTCGCCACTTCAACCTAATCCTGATGCAAATATTAAGGATCTTCAGTTTCTGCCTGGTGCACAAAACGCTTTTGACAACAGGTAAAAAAATAAACCTTTATATTTTTTATGTGCTTTTATTATATAGGCTTGTTCGTCACCATAAAATGTTCTTGGTCAGCATTACTGAAGTAATCCCCCTTTTTCATTTATTTGTCTACTGCACAATGAGACAAAATAAATGGAAAAGAAAACAATGCACATTTGTTTTTTTTGCACACGTTGAAAATATCCTCTACCAAGTCATCTCAAAGTAATTTCCTTTTCCACCCTGTTGATTCTTTTCAATAATAGACGGAAGGAGAAAAGTTTTTCTTATTATTTGACAGACACTCTGTTCACTATAAGTTTTTTTGTTTTCTCCTTTTCTTCTTTTTATAAAAAGTATATAAAACTTTCTCTTTTATCACCAAATAACCTCCTGTTGATCATAAAATGGATGTCTTAGTTTGCCCCGGTTTTTTTGGGAACGGAAGTAACATACAGAGATGCATGCATGCGTATGGCTTTGAGTATGGAATAAATATATCAAGTCATGAAACTGGAAAATATTAAATGTCAAGACATATAATAAAAAGGACAAGTTACTTATTAGACAGGTCATATGATATTTTAAATAGAACTCAGAAAAAAATTTGGTTTATAAATAGAATTTTCTTCTTTAAAGAAGCAAGTCACAAGTCTGAAAAGTTTCTTTAAGAGTTTTATAATTTTACTTGGTAATTAGGCATTTCATTCATTAAGATGGAAATATGGCGCAGACTTCTTTAGAAAAAAAAGTATGAATGAATGAAAGACAAATAGCAAAAGTCATAACTTCTTCCTGAAAGATCTTGATCTTTATACACGCATTCAATAGACAGGTGTACAGGTGTATATTATTCTATTCTGCATGCGTGTGTTCGTTCAAAGTCGGAAGTAATGAATAGGAAATGATTAGTAGCTTGTTTTGAAGTATGAGAGATGAAAAGCCTTGAAAATATTTTGTTTTTCGGAATATAGTCGTATTTACTTGTTTTTTGGTGTTTTGTTTACTGTCATTTTACCTTGATGTTAATTAACGCATGTGGCTGCACCTTTATTTTCCTTTAGTTTTTCAGTAGACCATAGAAAGTTTTATTATTTTGCCAATAAAATAAAGTTTATATACCCATAAGCAATTAAAGGTGGGATGATAAATGATAACTAATACCAAATATATTGTGTATGATTTCACAAGAAATAATATTCATTTTTGATCAGCTATAAAATCAGAATGTCAACCATAAAATATTTCATTTCATCTCTGAATTGCAAAAAAAAGATAAATAAAACTTTAGAGAAAATAACATCCTTCCTCTGTATCTGTTCCCCATGATGATGAACTAATATATCAACAAAGATGAAAGCTTTTGAAAGAAAACACCTGTTTTTATTGAGCTTTTTGAAGTGTAAACTGAATAATAAATTGTATAATGAATTTTGGCTCTGGAGATTGAATAGAAATAATAGCATCATCACTTGTAAAGTAAACCATGATAAAAAGGTGTTATCTTTTACAGTAACAAAATATTATATAGTCTATTTTGATATCATTAAAGACCCTTTGCGCATAGGAAAGTGGAGAAGAGAAGAAGAAGCTTAAATAAAACATATTTATTATGAACGCTTCACAAGATACATTTTAAGAGTAATTACGATGATGATGGCTTAGATGGAAAGGGAGGGAAGGAACGCAGTCAGCCAATGAGTTTTTCATTTAGTTTGTCATCTCGCTCTGTATTCTGTATTCATTCATATTCACCTTGTTTTTGCTACGCATAATGAAATATTATTGAAAAACAAGTTAATGAACTGAAGGAGTAAATCTCTTGTGTTGTCGTCGTAATCATGATGATGGTAATGGTGATCAGTAACCTGAAGCCTTGGAGTTGGAGCTAATGTTTATGTCTTTTTCTACGTAAATCCGTTATAAAAAGTTTTTAAATGGTAAATGGTAAACGGCACTCAACTTGTTATATAAAACGGCTGGTAGGTAGAGGGTAGGAGGATTTGCAAGTGGTTTTATTCAATATTTTAGTGAATATTAAGTACCATTTTCAGTTATATAGTTGTTTATTTGGTGTTATTTATCTTGATTAATGCCACACGTGCAAAATATTATTGGCACTAATGAAAACAATATTGTGTAAGACGTTCATAAAATCATTGGAAATTGGATAAAGATGTAAATAGAAACAATCGGAATTCATTTTACGTCTATTTATCATTTCCCATTTTTACTATTTGGTAGGAAAAGAGCACGGGCACGTATCTTATAACTTACGTGACCGTAAAACTTGTTATTATAACATCAGATTGATGAGACATGCCAGCATAATATTCTTGAAATTGTATCAATTAAATATGATTCATTCAGTCTTTCATTAAAACAAACGTCTCGGATTTGATTGATTTCCTATTTTGCATTCATTTTTTCTGCTTAATGTTACGTCTTTTTGAAGTATCCATAATAAAGTAATATAAAGATGATAAAGAAAATTATGAATGATACTTTGAAAACACAAAAGAAACTAAAAGGCAAAAAAAAAGAAAAACTTTCTCGAAACTAAAATATATACTCTACACACACTATATGGTTTTTACTTGTGTGTGGTCTCTTCATATAACACCATAAAAATCAAAAAACAAGAGAACGGCTTGTTTCTACCAGCGCATCACTTACAAAAACCACTTTCTCTTCTCGTTTTTTTGAGTGAAAGTTGTTGCTGTTGCTTGAGTTTTGTGTGGCGGTGAAGAAAATAGCTTTATTTTCTCATACATGTGGTCTGTCTAGTAGTGAGTAGCTGGGATTACAAGCAAAGTCTCGTAACAAGAGTAACTTCCGTAAGCCAAGTAGTGAGTTGAGTTGAACGCCTATAATGTCTTTTCTCTTGTTGCTTTCTCCTCTCCTTTCTCTTTTTTCCCGTTTTTTTCCTCTACAATCTGCCATCATATTTTTTTAAACAACAACTGCAATAACTAAATACTAAGTCTAGGCTAATGACAAATAACAAAAAAGATACTACTATGTAATTTCCCATAATATGATGGGCTATTCTATGTCACCATTCATACTAAAAAAGAATTCATTCATTGCGTGTATTTTATTTTATTTTGTGAACGACGTCATGTTTATTTTTCATTCAGAAAACATTTTTTGGCCTGAAAAGAGATAAAAATTTAGTCTTTTAGAATT
>JAQFYG010003952.1:0-11733 GCA_034694325.1 Entomobrya corticalis | reverse complement strand
ACACTTTTTCCTTTGGTCTCGTTCTCATTCGGGTTATCTCAGAATGTATGTTTTACATCCAAATCAACTATCACTCCTTATCACGTTATTACATATTTTTTAAATATCTTGTTCTGACGCTATAATATTCCCCATATGGATGTCACACACAGTAAAAACCCTTGTTTTTTTAACCCATAATAGTGTCCAATATCGACTCCTACAAACTATGTATACTGCATTTCACTATACACATCTATCTCTCTTTCTCGCAATTTTGCCCTTCTCGTTGTTTTCTCAGAACAAAATGATCAGTCTCTTTACACACCATATAGTCTACTTTAGCTTTATATTGTATCGATGAGATGATGATGCCACTACAAGTTGAACACACTGCAACCTTTATACATTTCCTAGATTTACACAGCTCTCAACACTGCTCACTTCGTTTCACATCTCAACAACTTCTCAATAAAAAACGCTCGCACAAAAAACATGAATACTACCCGTTTTTCTCTTTATACTTGAGTTTTTGAATTGAACATTGCCAGGAGCTCTGTCTCTACCTATCTCTCTTAGCGTCTCCATTGCTCAAACTCAGTCATTCTCTTTTACAATCAGAAAGAGAAGGCATCTTTTTTGTGTAAAAGGTTATCATCCTCATCGTTATCCTTTCTCTGCAGAATACCGGAATAATATGCGTGTATCGTTGATGTATCATGTGTGGAGGAGGAAGATTCAAGCTTTATTTTATAACAGACAGAGATACAGTGGTTTGGTCGTTGCATGTTGTGGATGATGGAGATATCGCATTGAGAAGCTACTGTGTGTATTATATGGTTCATCATCAGGATGGTTTGGTTGGGGATATCATGGTGATTGGTGTGGTACGAGCGAGATTGGTTGTGTCCAAGGGTGGAGCTTATTCCAAACGGCTTCACTTTAACATTTTAACGTGCAACTTACAAAAAAATATGCTGCTGATGCTGCTGGTGGTGGTGGTGATGAGCATCATCACATCATCATCAGAATGATCCTGTAATGAAGAAGCAGAAAGAGAAGAAGATGATGACGGTGGTGGCAAAAGGAAAAATAAAACGCATCCCTGCTATCTATGTTTTGCAAAAAAGAGAGAAGGATAGGTGAGGAGAGAAGATGCGACTTGGATAGGCCTTTCTCTTGGAGGATTATGGTCATATCGATTGATGCCTAATCAAAGGGATATGATATATGAATGTATAGAGAGGAGAATTGGAGTCGGAGTCTGATTTTTGTGGAGGAGTTGGAGTTGAAGGGAGAAAAGGGTTGATATGTGTGCAGGAATGTATTTGGATGGAGTGGAAATGGAGGAAAAAGTTTTGGTAGATTGGAGTTGACGGGAGTAGTGGATGTGGAGGAATGCGCGTATATTTCCGGTGGAAACTGAGGAGGAAGAAGAAGGAGAAAATCGATAATGTCAATTGAAAAGGATTGCTCATCTTTTTTTATTCTGGTTGGAGGATGGAGGAGGAAAGTGATGATGTAGAAATGGAGGAGTCGTTATGTCGTGTTATATGTTGTTCGATTTCATCGGGGTTTTTCAAGTGATACTACGTATTTTGTGTTTGGATCAATGCTGTGTTCTTTTGGAGTGGAGTGGAGGAGATGTCCTTTGGGAGGAAAAAGAAGAGCAGGAGCCAGGAGCGTTGCTGTGTTTTTGGAGGAATGGAGGAAAGTGAGAGAGATATGATAAAATATGGAGATTGAGTGGGTATAAAAAGGAAAACTGTTGACATTGCATACAAAATAATACAATAGAATATAGAATGGGTCTCAATATTTTCGTATGTCGCATTGTTGAAAAATGTAAAAGCGAAAGAGAGATAAATAAAATCAATAAAAAATGAGAGGAGGAAAAAAAGTGTGGATGTAATTTAAAATGCATAAAAAATGTCAAGAGAAATGATCGTGAAAAATGTTGAGGATGATAATAGGGTTGAATTGGATGCAGAAGGAGAAGAAGAGACAGGAAGGAAGTAGATGAAATGGAAAAAAGGATGAATTTGAAATTTTGATGATGATCTGGATTGAGATATGAATGAAAATGCAGTTTGAATTTCGAGTGGATCCAATCCGATCTGCAGAGATACAGTTCATCGGCATCATCATCGGAAGCATCTCTGCAACAGCAGAGGAGACAGTCATTGAAATCAATTGAATAACATTTGAATATTTCATAGGTACATTGACATTAGAAGAGCAAATACAGCCAAGTAACTTTTTGTTAAAATGAAAATAAAAGTTTTTGCTGAAATTCCGGATGTAAATATTACTGACACTATATTAAATACAAAAATTATTTTTGACGTTTTTTTAACGTTTTGTTGCAAAGACAATCATTATGGCTCTCTTATGGATTATCAGATTAAATATCTTTTAAAGAAATTTTTGAGATGGATCCCGTCTCAATACAGTGGCTCGTGTCTGTCGGGTTGCTTTTTAAACTGTGTCGACCCATATTTTAAAAAGTACACGAAATGGAGCTTCTATGCCATTGTTTGTTGCATTTTTTAATCCTACTGGCAGCAGGCAACAATCACAACAATGTGCCAGTAGAATTCACGTGCTATTCTGGTGTCATACATGCCTACATATTGTACACTGTGCATGTAAACAACGTTTTTTTGTTAAACTCTTTTACATAATGATATCCATAAACCAGACGAGACAATGTAGTGTAGATTGTAGATAAATGAATGTTTTTAAAAGAAAAGCTAGTCTCCTTAACCCTTTCAATCGTTAAAGAATATAGAGGATTATAGGAAGACCGACAAGTTGGCTCATAAATGCGTACTCTCTTTTCTAACAATTTTAAAATTTTCCTTTACAAAACCATAAAAAGAAGTTATATCATCATTATCGTTAGAAATTGCATTATCATGAGCGTAATATTTGAAGAAGACGAAACGTTTTAGAGCAATTATAACAATTTTACGTTTGAGTAGACTTTGTCCCCTTTTCCAGCGACTTGCTGTTAATATTAGAAAAGCGAGCAACAAAATTGTGATTATTATGCGGATGATGACTTTGGTGTCACCCACTCACTTCCAGTCGAGTTGACAAGATGAAAAGGCAACATCACCAAATTATTTCAATACAAATTTTTTCACACTCAACTTGAGATTTGAGCATCATCAAATCATCATCAACACCCGACCAGAGTATATTATCATTCATTACGCTTCAATGAGAATCAAGAGCTGCTGCTTACACACAGAATGCATACGACTGAAGAAAAAAAGAGCCTGTGCCGTTGTGCCACTAGCACAAAAACCGACAACTGGAACTGAACCCCAATATTCCAGTGATATCATAAAAAACTATGTGATAATATGAAATAAGAAGGAACCACTTCACTTCTTGGAAATCGAGTAGGGAGGCAACTCGAAACATTTAAATAAATATTGGCGTGAACAAAAAGTCAATTTATTTTATACGGATGGCCACTAGACTTCTAACTAACTAACCGTTGCCCACTTGACTATGATCATTTTTAAATTTTAAATTCGGTCCATTTATCTATTTATTGAACTGGAGCAATGAAAACATACTGAGTTAAGCTTTTTAAAATTTTACACTTGTCCAAAGTAATCCATAAGTATTACTTTGAAACGCATTCATTTTTTCACATTTTCATTTTAAATATAATTTTAATTTCAATTAATATTTATCAGCCCCTCAGTTAAGATTTCATAAGCAATTCTCATCCTATTTCTCATATCCCAATAGCTCATCATATAAAGCACACTGCATAAATGCGACGAAAAGATCTTCTACTCTTCTTTCGTTTCCCGACTTTTTCATCGATTCTCTGCTTCTGTTCCTGATTATTAGGTTCTTCTTTTCAACAAAAGCCAAATATATACTTGTTTCATTTTTTTCATATCACATCACATTACATCTCCACAAAACTTGCACACACACAAAAACATTTTTATTACAAGATCCTTTTTATTCCTTATCATCAAGCTTCTTATCCTTTACACACTTCTCTACCTTTTTTTTCTTCTGTTCGCATTTTTACATCGAAACCTTTCATGATACTTGTATTGAGAACCCACCGATATGGGATCCATCCACACAAAAAACTAGACGGATTTTCATGATACTCCAACATTCGCAATGTAACAAGCACATCTCCTCACATCGTTACATTTTTTTCACCATCCTCTTCTCCATAACATCTAATGTTCTAGTAGCTCCACCCAAAGACACAACCAATCTCACTCGCACCACACCAATCACTGTACATGATATCCCCAACCAAACCAAACCAGCCATTCTACACAAAATCTACACCACCACCACCGCCGCATATATCTGTAACATTATACCTTTTTTATAACCGTCACAACCGTTATAAGATCTCTCTCTACACACAACAAGCTCATGATACATCAACGATACACGCATATTATTTTCTTCTCTGTCCGCCGGAGCTGCAGTGACGACAGCACAATCCTTTCTGGTTTTTCATGAGAAGGATACCCTTTTTTCTAATAAAATATTTTTTCCTACGACTGAATGTTATATTAACAGAGAGGAGGGCATACCTACCACACAATTTTCCCAGGGAGAAGTCCTGAGCCTGAGCAGAATGGAGCCAGAGTGCTCCCTTTATTTTTTTCCCTGGGATAATAGTGGCCCTCTCAGTGTACATGGTATACAGGATGATGATGAGCTCTCGCAATAATAATCACGGGTATACATAGCTCCTGTTGTAAAAGAGACGAGCGTTTTCTCTAAAGGAAAAATATAATATAAAACGGGGACTCTAGTAAACTGGTATGATATGAGCCATGAGCGGCGGAGAAGAGGAGGAGGAGGACGACGACAACGACGACGAACGTCAAGTGAAAAAAGGAGAGAAGAAGAGATCACATAACCAATACTGAAATTTGTACCCTGGTAAAATGGTAAATGTAAAAATGTGTTGCAGGATATGATATATATGATATTATAATAGGCAGAAGTATAATATTAATAATGGTATATATATACTTGTGTGATAGCAGTGTTTAGTGGTTGGTGGTGGTGTAAAAGTTGTATATGTTGTTGGCGATGATAGTTTTGTGAGGAGGATGATGATCATGAGGGAAAATGAGAAGGAGATGAGGATGATACGAGTGTATTATTGGTAGTGGTTGTTCTGGTGTTTCTTATGAAAGGTGGATGGATATTGGGTTCGTGTGTCTCTCTCTGTGTAATATATACCGAGAGAGAGAAGAAAATAGGAGAAAAATAGGAAATAACAAGAAGGACACAAGGGCTGTCATCACTATTATCTGGAGAGATGCATAGGAGGCAACAAGAGAAGAAAAAAAGTGTTTAGAAATTCAGAGATTTTTTGTTGGGAAATCGGAAAGATTGAGATGGAGGTGATCTTGAGCTGTTTATTATTGGTTTGTTTGTGAGAGTGATAGGTGGTTATATTGGCAGAGCTTGCAGATATCATTGTGGTATCATCAACTTTAGATTTTGGGGTATCATGATACTTGGGCTCTGGTCAAAGTCAAGATGTTGATATGATATGCTTGACCATAAAAGTCAGAAAGTCAAATACACACAGTTTACGAGATATTTAAATTAAACGATTAACATTTCAAATTACAACTTGAAAGGACAAAGTGCAACTTGAATTTGAAAGAAAATGACGGTTTTTGATAAATTATTGAGAAATTAAAGAAAATATTTAAGAAGTTTGCAGAACAATTTGTGTGGAAACAGTTTGCATGTGATTTTGTGATTTTTGTGGGGTGACTTGAGACACGGTACGGAACACCGTGAGAACCAAAGTGCATTGCTGAATACTGTGTTTCAAGTGTAAAAACAAGTCGATACCTGATTCTATAGTAAGCTATTGTATTGAGCTGGACTTGTGTCAACAGTTCTTGATTGTTAAAAAGTTGAGAAAAATATACTACGCATAATAATGTAATGGGATAATGGACAATGGATACGGATACTTTTTTAAAGGATTAGCTGAGTTCATAAGAATAGTCTTTATACTTTTTTAACACTTTTCGTCGTGGCTTTTAAAAAATCCCTTCGACGAGCACCGTCAGCTATAAAGCTGGCTCCAGAACCAGAAAGCCGGAGTGGTGGTGGCGGTGGTGGTGGTGACGGCTCGTCGTCGACGACCAAGAATTGTTCTGGCGTCGATACCACATCTACCTCCACCACCACCACGTCATCCTCCGTCACCTCCTCCCCACCTCAAAATGTGCATAAAAGGCTCAAAACGGAACCGAGTAGTGATCACGAGTGCGCGAATAATTCGTCTCAATCGGAAAATCCCAGTCCTTGCCAGTCACCAGTGACAAGTGGTATGTCAGCTTTATCAACTCCAATAACAAATACATCACAACTCCTCCAACAACTTCCTTCGATGAAATATTTTGAAAAATTAATATTAAATGGTTATTTAATTTCTTCAGGGAATCATTCGCCATCCAGCCTGCGGGGTAATGAGAGCAGTGACAGCTTACCACCCACTTCCCAAACATCAATTCCCGGTCTACCTCCTCTCGCTCACCTTCCTCCTCATCCTGGTCACCTGCCACCTCATCATCCTCATTTTGCGGCATCCCTCCATCGTTCTCTGTTCCACCCGTTTTTTCTTCATGATCTCGAAGCAGCTGCTGCGGTTGCTGCACAACATCATCATAATCATCTGAAAGCGGCTCAAGCTGCTGCTGCAGCGGCCGCCGCCGCCGGTGCCGATCTTCAAAATAATTCATCTTCCTCAGCTTTAAATAATCATCATAATCATCCTTCACATCATCCTCATCATCACCACCACCATCCTAATCATCATCCGGGTAGTGGAGGTGGAACACCTAATCATCTAAGTCCACCGGTACCTCCATCTACTGGAGGGGGTAATACAAACACAGTGCCACCTCCCTCCAATAGTAACAATTCCTCCTCATCAACGTCCCCTCCGTCAACTAAAAATATAATCATTCCACAAGCTTTAAGAATGGCTCTTGGACTAGGGCCTGCTGGAGGTGGGGGTCCACCAAGATCTAACGGTGGTGGGGAAAACGGACCTGGAGGTAACGGTCAGCTTCCTCCAGGTTCCTTGGCACAACCCATTCCTTTAAGTGCGAATCCAATGTTGGCAGCTGCTGCAGCAGCTTCCCTCCCAACTTTGAATTTTTCTGTGCCCCAAGTGGCATCAGTTTGTGAGACATTGGAGGAGTCTGGAGATATTGAACGACTTGCAAGATTCCTGTGGAGTTTACCAGTAGCACATCCGAATATTGGGGAGTTGGCGAAAAGCGAAAGTGTGCTCAGAGCTAGGGCGATTGTCGCCTTTCACTCGGGTAACTTTCGAGAGCTTTACCATCTCACAGAAAGTCACAAATTTGGGAAGGACTCGCATGCCAAGCTTCAAGCCATGTGGTTGGAGGCGCATTATCAGGAAGCGGAAAAATTGAGGGGGAGACCGTTAGGACCGGTGGATAAGTACCGGGTAAGGAAAAAGTTTCCACTGCCAAGAACGATTTGGGATGGGGAACAGAAGACACACTGTTTCAAGGAGAGGACGAGATCGCTCCTGAGAGAGTGGTACTTGCAGGATCCGTATCCCAATCCGACCAAAAAGAGGGAACTTGCGCAGGCCACGGGGCTGACGCCTACGCAGGTGGGAAACTGGTTTAAGAACAGGAGACAGAGGGATAGAGCGGCGGCAGCGAAAAATAGGTAAGAATTTATGATTCGATTATTTTAAAATGCTAAACATGCGTTCCATTTCCATCTCATCAATATCGTCCCATTATTGTTTCCACCCAATTTGAAGCCAATCCTAGTACACTTCCTTCTTATTATTATTATTAGGAAGGAAGCTAAAAACTTTAATGCATCATTAAATCATAAACTTCCTTACGACATATGATGATCAAGAAAGATCATTATTTTTATATTGTTTTTTGTGCCTTACGGTTCAAGTGTTCTTTTTCAATCATCTTTGGCTTTGGTCGACGAGATATGTCATGTCCGTAAGACCATTTATCCACAAAATCCATCCTCCATACAGCCGAGTGCAATATTATATTATTTTTTCAAAAAGAAAGACAAAAGGGAACGTTGCGTCGGTGGAAGATTATGAGACAGGAAGAGAGGTGTTCATTTCATCATTTTCCATTCTCTTTTCTATCCAGAGAGTTTATTCCGTCCTGTTTTTGTGGTAAAAACGAACATGATGAATTACGATTATTATACTGATACCACGATATTCTTTTATTCTTTCACCTCCACCATCTGCTCCTGTTCTTCATTCTGAATAATCTTATATTATGGAACCTTATGGGTATCAAGTTGAGTGGAGTATTAAGTTTAAGGAGAAAAAAAGGATTTACTGAAATTCTCGAGTCTCGAGTTATAGAGATGAGTTTATTATTATTATTTTGGAGCAAGGACGACTTATGATCAGAAAGAATGACGAGCAAGTTTTAGAAGAAGAAAATATATTTATAAAATGTGTGTGATGTGATAAGCACTTTATATGAAGCGGACAAAATACTTCTTTTATTTTTGCTGTTTGATCTCATCCAACTTATAAGTTTTAACTTAAGCCTTGTAACGAACAGGACGCGAGGATATAATATACTTTTGGCCAACAAACAATAAAGCGATCAAATAAACCAGTCAATGTAATAATGTACTTTGGCCGCCTCTTTCCTTTCATTCTTGTTGGTTGACTACTGAGTGAAATATGGTGAAATCCCTTTATGATATCCTGGTTTATTTATAAGAGGGATGTGTAGGGTGGTATTTACTATTATTTTTGCACAATGAAGTGAATGGGAAAGAAATACGGGAGAAAAATAGGAAATAATAATTATGGGATATGTGGGGAAATGATATGATATCGATAGCATTGAAAATGGATCGGGTAATTAATGCACGCAATATAGTAAGCATTCGTTTTTTGTCTAACGATTTATAATAAATCGATGAAATTTAATACTATTGTTAGTTTAACAAGCAGAAAAACATAAATGTTGGTGAGTGAGTTCCATGTAATTGGCTGGGGTATCATTTCTTATTTGGTCATCATTATTGACGACATCACTTAAACAGTTAATAAAATTGCTCAGTTCGGCATCATTAGTCGAGAATTCTCTCGTGGACTGAAGCTGATCGCTTTTTTGTAATTTGATTCAAGAAACTGATAAACGATTGATTTTAATTGTGCATTAGTTTAAATGACAGATTAATTAAATAGGTATATATAATATATACAATCGCTTTATCTTAACCTCTTGGCTAAATCCTTTTAAAAAAGTATCGCTTCCCATCTTTCATCCATCCAGTTACGCATCTCTAAGCATGCTTGATTCTGTATATATTCTACCCAACCTGGTGTAATAATAGACCTTGACATGATGATGACATGACACGAAGGTCGCGGCATCTCATCCTCGTCATAAAAAAGGACATCTCATAATAAAATGCGTGCCTATTACATGTTCCTACTATCCTTCAAAATAAAAAAGATATCAAATTGCACAGAAGCATAGAGCTTTCTATTCTCTCATTTTCAATTTGTTTTCTTCTCAACTGAATCTCTATATTTTGTATACACACAACACACAGCCTTCTCAAAATAATTTGATACGACCATCATCATAAAATATATTGTAAAACAGAGACAAAGTGAGATGGATCAAGATGAAAATGAGACTAGAATGGGAAAATATATTATTGTCGGGAGGTTTGGTCGGTATCCTTTTGATTTTGTTGATTAGAGAGAAAAAATTGTGTCGTGTTGTGTGTGTGCTCACTGGAGCTTCTGTTCTGGTCCAGTTTTTATTTGTGTATTTTAGATATAAATAGTGTTACCGTTTCAATATCTTTTTTGTATGTAGTTTTTTTATATTGTCGGCCTATTAAAAGGTTACCCGATCATGATTTTTTCATATGATCTTATGCAGTGTACATGACATGGTTATGATTAGCATCATAAACATCACAGGAGATCAGAGAAAGAGAAAAAGGGACAAAAGACAAAAGTGTCAACCGAAAGCCCATCAAAAAAGACTTGAAATACAATATAGAAAACACGCTTAGAAATATATATGATCAAAAAAGGGAGTAAAAAAATTATAATGGGAGCAACGGCGTGTATAATGTGACGGTGATGATGATGGGATTTAGATTTTAAAATGAAGAGAAATGATGATGATGACAAAAAAGAAGGAATATATTTTACCATGCAAATTTCCATTTTGTTTGCTAAAAACCAGCTAAATTTTGCAAAATTCAGTATATAGATCACCACAAGCTCATTACAAAAATAAATTGTTTACTTGTCCAATTATCTCTTGTCTTGTGTTTGACTTGACACACAACAATATCCTATTCTTATGTTTCCTCCCATCCTATCCTTTTTCTTCTCCTCATCTTCGTCATCAAACTGATCTCATCAAACGAGGCAATTGACCAAAAAGTGTTGTCTTTTTTTCTATCCTTTCTTTTCCACCGCCTCACCCTCCACTCCATCATCACCTCACCTCCTTATATTTCCTCCAGTTTCCTCCAACTTCTATTATTATCCTCCACTTTTTTCATTAAATCTTCTTCTGCATCGTCTACTACGTCGTCTGATAATGCCTGATGAGTATCGTCGACCGTCATATCCCTCGAGTCTTGTTGAATTTTTTTTTCTAAAAAAAGAAAACTCTCAACAGATCAGATCATCTTCATTCTTCATCTCGTTTTCTTTTTAACAAAAACAGCAACATGAACACGAGCTTGTGTTTTGTGTGTTGTGTGTGCACTCTGCAGCAGTTTCTCCTATTTCCCCAGAGATCTCCTCTCGAAAACAGAGAGAGAACCAGGCAAATAGATAGATGGACGGATAGAGATCATCAGATCAAATCATTCAGTTCACTTGGTTGTTTGGTGGCGGTGTTCCTTCGTCGTAGCTCATCATCTCATCGTTCCTCGTATTTCAATCCGCCTTTTTCTTTGTATATTCATTCCTCTGAAAATAAGTTACGTAAACTTTATATACCTTTTTATTATTTATCAAGAAAATCATCATTATTTTACTTTTTGTGCTTTTTTCCTGGATACATTCGTCGTTGGAGGTTTTTCAAATATACATTTTTGTTGGATCGATATTTTCAGCTCCAGTTACTTCATCATTTGATTTTGAAACTTGTCGTTGTCGTCGACTCTGTTTCTTTTTTGTTTTGTTCCAAAATTGAAATAGAATTACTACATAATGTATATAGAACCGAGGATGTTTAAATTCAATGAATAGAAAATATAGAGACAGAGATCAAAACAAACACAATAAAAGACATTTTATATAGGGTCATCATCAACAACAAGATCAAGTAGTAAAAAAGAGACTTGATATATATTTTGTCAATTTCCTTTTTTCATTTGACGACGCACCATCATCATGATCAAATCCAATTTGTATCTTTTTTATTGTTATCCAGTTTGGATCATCACAAGAAAGAGAAAACACAATTGTTATCTCGTTTTCTCTCCGAGACTCTTTACTTCTTTTTTATTTTTATACGCCTCCATCTAAAAAGTCGGGTTGATGTATATATTTCCGCAATTTTCAAACATCATCATCGCCTCAATTTTATTTTCTGCATCAAATCACACCTCTCCTCTTTCAAAGATAACAAGTGTGTATCCTTTCTTGATTATGGAAAATTGAATAATTTAATTTTTACTCTTTTATAT
>JAQFYG010003951.1:0-11733 GCA_034694325.1 Entomobrya corticalis | reverse complement strand
CACTATCAAAATTTTGCTAACCGTATATAATCTTTTAATAGCACGTCCTGTAATAGCGTCTCTCCTCAAATCCTCAGTTGTTTTATTTTTGATTACAGTAAAACAAAGCCAGTTTGATATATGTTGAGCAAGAAAAGTTTGAATTTGCTAACCTTATATATTTTTCAACATGTTAGTTGAGCCGTTTATTTTTTGGTAATAAATTGCATCAGTACCACCTTCTGACGCACGAAAATACAATTGCAACTACTTGCCATTCAAACTACCTACTTTAACGGTAATGAAATTATTGAGAACTCAAACCTTCCAAGATAATAAAGAAATAGGACTAAAGACAACAAGAGATAAATTAATATTAAAAATTTTTCAAATTTTTCTATTTTAATTCTATAAGAAACCAGGCAAATAGATATTTTGCTTATAGATATATATAAATGTTCTCGTTTGTTATAACGCAGAAGCATTGTGGAGAATAATAAATAATATATTGAGTGAATAACCTTTTGAATGGCAACTGTTGACAACCTTTTATGGTTTAAGTTTATTTGAGCAAACTGTTACAAATAAGAAAATATTTTGAAGTGCACTTGTAAATAGTCGATACTTTTGCAAAGAAAGCAGTTGTGAAGAAAATATTCACCAAACTAATAACTATTTTTAATAAAAAAACCTTTATGTGAAAGTTTGTTGAGCCAAAGCAATCAAACAAAATAAACATCTCAGCATTTTAGTCTCAGCGAAAGTTTTGCAAGGTTAATTTACTCATATTGGAACTAGCTATCTTCTAGCAATACTGTACTTTATGATTTAATGTTACAATTTTAAGCTTATGCAGTGTTCAAATTTAGTAAATCCATTTAGATTTTAATTTATTTTACAAATACGTAAATTTTCAATTTTCCAGTGTTATAACTTGACGGTTTTATAATTCTGTGTATAAAAAGGATACAGTATATATGAACTAATAGATACTTAAGGCTCTTAAGGTAAATAAGAGGCAATGTACTTAATTAGAATTTCTCAATAAACGATTATTACTATTTCAAATTCAGAATGAGTCACGAAGCGGAAAATTTATCATTTGTCTTTATGTTCATTGTGCCGCTAATAATTGTTGTCACTGTTATACTTTATTATTTATATTGTGTCTGTATCAAAAAGTGTTTTCAAGACGCCATATTAAGAAATTTCAGAGCTAGCTCTCCACTTATTTCAAATTCTGGCAGCATTAACAGGCGAAGATTGAATACATCCGACTTACAGGATAATACGTCAATGGGTCGTTATTTACCAGGAGTTGAATTGTATCAACAAGAAGATTTGGAGGGTTGGATGAATGTCAGTTTAAATGATCAAGCAATCGATACAGTAGATGAACATTCAACTAATGTTTTCACCGATCCATCCTCAAATAATCAAGATGTTTATTTAATTACATTATATTCCAGAAGCTCAAGAACTCCACCACCATCATACGACTCTGTTTTTGACAATGACAGTAAAATATACTATTTGAATTAAATTTTGATATAAATGTTATTTAATATTTCATTTAAATATGTGATCATACATTAGATAATATATTGTTGTTTAAATAAAAGTTTGCTAAAATTAGAAATTTAAGTTAAAAGATTTTGTTTTTTGTCACAAAAAATAATTCGTCAATAGATGGAGGTATTTCTTATCAATTAGCTGTTAATTATTTTCAAATGTTTCGGATATTGTAAGTACATAAATCCGCTAGTACCGCTGTAGTATTTTGTCTAGATGACGACAATAAGTTCAACAGTAGCCTGTGGTGCTGTTGCAGCAGCTAAATTTGATGCGGAACTTGACATTTACGTCTCCTGCTCTCGCTTTGAAAATCATGAAACATGTTTGTACATCGATTCAACATGTTTTATTGCATAGATTTTGAAATTAATTTGGTAGAAATTTTTCACGACTTTCTGTTAATAAAAAATATCAAACATTTCACATCACAGATTATTAAAATTTGCAAGTAAATTTGTATTATTTGTTGGCAAAATATTGTTTATTTAATATTAATTGGTTCCAAACTTATATATTGATTCATAAGACAAAAATATGAGATTAAAATAAAGTTGAGTGCAATTATACTCCGAACTTTTCTAAAAGTTTCTGGTGATGCCATTCAAAACAAATTTAAGTTTCCCTCGTTATAATATTACATTTGACATTCTTTAATTTTGACAACGTTTCTTATACCGCATCGATCGATGTTAATATTTACAAAAAAACTCAATAAAAGTAAATCAAAAATAGTAAAAACGTTTGTTAAATAAATATTGAATCATAAGTGGGCGGCATTTCTTCAGTTTTTTTTTTCTGTTGTGACGATGCAGTCACTTTATCCGGTATTGTAATCATCTGAACTCTTGATGTGGGCACTAATATGATAGGTAAATACATAATATAGCATTCTCGGTTTTTCAGCGTCATACTATTACAATACGCATTTCACTAGATTAATTTTGACAACTTTCCCTATACCACCTTGATTGGTGTTAATATTCACAATAAAAGTTTTAACCTAATTTGTCAAGATCCTTTACAGTTTAATCTCGTTTTTATTTACAATGATGCCGTCAACTGAAGATTCTTAGAATAATTTTATCGTCAATTTCACATGCATTTTTAATGAAATAATCTCGCTTGTTACTTAATTTATATCAGCTAACAAAAATAATAGTAAAAAAATTTGCTTATTAATCATATGCGTACATATGCGGGAAATTAAAGAGTTAATTGAATATGGTCTGACTTTATTCAGCTGAATAGATTTTTATTACATGAAAACTTAATTTAAAAAATACCAATAATCTGTAATCCCGTACATATTGTGCTATGCAACGGTGGAATTTCCACATTTGTTGCATTGTTAGTAAGCGGTTTAAGAACAAACACATAAATATAATAAAAACCATGATCAAGATGAGAAGCCCGGCAACGGCAAGTAGTATAATCAATAGTTGATCCATTTTGATGTGTAGTCTTGTATTACTAAATGGCACAGAACTACAAATTTACAAATTAAATATAAAAAATTAGCCCATTATTATTTATTTAAAGGTATAACAGCTTAGTTGGAATTAAATCGCAATTTTTTGGCAGTAACTTAACTTACCCAGTATTGACTTTGTTGATCCTAGGGTGTTCTTTTGTAGAACAAGTGCAAAGTCGTAATATTTTGAATAAACTCGTATATTTTAATGACGACTTTAAATAATATAGTTAAATGTGTTTTTGTTTGTTCGTTTGATTACCCAGTTTTATATTTAGATGTAAAATAGATCTTTACTTTAAAATAGATCTTTACTTTGTACCATTTTAAAACAAAGCACCCATTAAACCAAGAAAATATTTTGAATCTGTTCGCTTAACTTTGATAATATTGTCGTTTTACTGTCAAACTTTGGTGCTGTTTTTACAGTGGCCAGCAAATTGATGAGAAATAAATATACAGATAATATGACGGTATATTTATATTTCTTGGAAAATTTTGTTGATATCATTTACTTTATGCCATGAAAAGAGAAAATCTGTCAAAAATCGAGCATAAATTATCATGTATTTTTTGTAACCGGACGCCAACACCGGTGTACAAAGGCTGAGGACATCAAAATGTGGCTGGTTGCTATAGGATAGGTTTTTGTAGCAGGCAAACCCCTACAAGTAAATGATGACTAAAACAATTTATCATAAATAATATCTGATGGGTTTATAATTAATAATAAAAAATATAACACACCAACTCAAGTTATAAATGTTGACAGGACTCATTTAAAAAACATATTCAAAAGTTGTTTCATACAAGGAAAATTTCAGTATTGCATATGCTTAACTGAGTTTTTAATTGAATGACAAATGGCAGAGGGACATTTTTTTTCTTATATTTTTATCAGGGAATTGGGGAATTTACACTCCGCATATTTTAAGTTCTAGCATCAATAACTGACTATTATTAGATGTAGGTAAGTTACGTGGAAGAACTCAGGAAGACATGGAACGCCACCATTCTATTATTATTGTGTACTTAGTAATGACAGTGAATTATGTAATTTAGTTTGAAATGTATAGTTGTATTTAATGAACGGTTTAAATAAGAGCTTTTTGTATTTACAATGGGTAAACAAATATATTTTAAACTTAAAATTAAAACGGTAAATAATAAAAAGTTTAAAGTAAAATATTGTTTTTCCTGTCATAAAAATAGTTCTTCATACGATGGAGGCATTTCTTCTTCGGTTTGCTGCAAGTCATTTCCAAATGTTCCGGATATTGTAGTTACATGACGTTCCGCAGGTGGCACTGAAGGTTGTTGTCTGGACTCGTTGATAACAGTTAATTCAACAGTTGGCTGGGATGTTGACAGAAAAGCTAAATTTGATTCGGGACTTGGCATTTCCGTGTCATGATTTCTTTCTGACTTATCTGCTTTCATTGCTTCGCTAGCAGCTCTAAAAATTGCAAAAACTATGAGAACACCAATAAATACTATTGATACTACCACAGCAGGACTTGTCATTATATTTGCGTGCTCTTGATGAGAATCGGTAGTTTGAATTTTGCTAAACTAAAATGAAGAAAGTTATTTAAATTTTAGTAAATTAGAAAAGATATAATTTTAGTGAAAATTTAAAAATTTAAACACCATTACTTACTCAAATAGGTCGGATTATTGTATCAAATACTACGTTTTGGTATCGTCTGACTTCTGGCGCAAAGATAATTTATGTATCTTTTCTTTAATTTAATTTTATAATAAATTATGTACTTATTGACGTATCAACGGTAATTAAAGTGAAAATACTAACCAGCTATGATTGTTATAAGCTGTTATATGCAATTACTTGAATATTTGCTAATATATGTAATATATTATTTTAAAAAATAAGTTGTCTGGGGTGTTGATGTTACACTGGACGTCAAAATAATGAATCATAAACAATTTGGATTTGTATTATTATTTTAAGGTTCTGAAAAAATTCCTGATATCATTTTTTTGCGCAAAACCAAGATAAACTTATCAACGACAAAAATCAGATGCTTGTGCTTGAACTTTTTAAATGGAATGGGCTTCAAGTATCTGATGTAAGTAGTATATTAAAATATACACGACCCAACCTTTGGCTGTCACAGAACACATATTTATAATTAGTCATTGAAATGAAAGGGATAGATAAACTTATGTTTTATTATTCCTTTAAGTATGCATAGTTTATCATAAGTTATATCTTTTTAAAGTTTGATAATATTGACAGGTTACAAATTTTTAATTACAAATTCTCCTTGATTACACGTTTAAATGAGATGACGGAATCAAAACTTTACCTGTGTAATTTGTGCCAAACTAAATATGAGGCATCCCAAACCAGATGTGCAAGCTCCAGGATTCATGTAAAAAACTTGAATATTTTTTGATGGCTTGCTGTAGAGCTTTTCTTGGTGTATTCAAAACCGCTTTTAAAAATACAAGTCACTTTTACAAATTTTTGAGTAGAAGCAAAGCGAGGGTTGAAAAAGTGTCTCAGTAAACACTCTCTACGGCCCGCAAATTTTATGCAAGGGAATCCAAATTAGGCTTAGAAGATGCAACTTAAAATAACCTACGAGGTGTTTTTTTATTTTTTCGAAAAAGTAAATTTTTGACCAAAAAATAAACAAAAATGTAAATACTATAGTTTTTAGACGGTGTTTTTTATGGTTAATAATGTTCGCTGTATTGCCTTTATTTACATTTTTGTTGATTTTTTGGTCAAAAATTTACTTTTTCGAAAAAATAAAACCGGCCTCGTAGATAATTTCAAGCTGCATCTTCTAAGTTTAATTTGGATTCCCTTGCATAATATCTGCGGGCTGTAGAGAGTGATCGCTGAGTCACTTTTTCAACGTTTGCTTCGCTTCTACAAAAAAATTGGTAAAAGTGACTTGTATTTTTAAAAGCGGGTTTGAATACAGAAAACGGATTTGTACAATATGCCATCAAAAAATATTTAAGTTTTTGACACAAATCCTGGAGCTCGCACATCTGGTTTGGGATCCCTTATATGGAAATATTAAGTACTTATCCTGTTTTAAAGCAATTAATCAGTGCATATGAAAGTAATGAAAAATTTTAATAAACGTAGGCTAGTAATCTAAATAGTATTTAATTGTTTTTCATAGTAAATGGGATTTAATTTCAATTTGGTTTTTGACTGTCTTCCTCAAATAAATGAGTAAATAAATAAGGTCAATTATGTAGTAAAAAGGATTAATATTATGTTTAAATGAAAACAGTGGTTACACAATTGGCAATATTATAGTGGTTTGGTTTTTATTTTATTTTTTGGTTATTAAAGTAAATCATACAAGTTATAAAAAGATTTTATAATAAATAATTTAAGTTAAAAAGTAATTCCATCTTTCCAAAAATAATCAAAACCTTTGTCAAATGATTATGGAGTTGTACGACGGTGGCATTTTCTCATTTTTAATTTCCTGTCGTGACGATGCAACTACTTCATCCGGTATAGTAATTGTATGAACTCCTGATGTGGGCATTGTAAACTGTTCCTCAAAAGTTTTTACGCGATATAGCGTTATAACAGTCAATGGTTTTATTCTAAAGTACAACATAACCATTAACCAAACAACGAACATGAGTATGAGAAAAACAATGGGTCCAACGGTTGAATAAATTAAATTCATTTTTGCGCTTGAGAGTATTTTCTAGACAGTTCTGAATAAAATGGCAATAAAAAATAATCATATACAATAGTTTAAATGAAAAAACACTAGAATTTATTTTCGGATTGGAACCATAAATAATTAACAAACTTACCTATAATAGGACTTTACTTTGATCTTTAGTGAAATTTTAAAGTTGGTCAAGAGATTTACAACTTGTCAGGAAAATTATAATTTTTAAACAGTATTCCACAAAATTTTAGAAATATTTAACGATTATGAAAAATATAAAGATTCGTTATCGTTTTCTTAGCGCTGGATGTATAAAATAGCCAAGTACCATATATGATTTGAACACTGAGCACATATTGGGCTTTAAAAGTTTTGAAAATTGCTTGTTAATGTAAATGAAATGAAATATTTTAAAGCATATTTGGTTTGGTGTGCTGTTAGAATAGTAATCGCTTAGACTATAAAACATAAAATCAATTTTAAGCATGATTTTATTATGATATTATGAAAGTTTTCAATGGTCAATTGATATCAATTGATTATATAAAAACGAGATAAAGTTTATTACTGTTCAGATTTGGACAAACAATCCACTTTTAGCTATAAATAATGAACACAAGTACTAATATGATATATTATTATATAGAACAGTATTGTCTTCGTTTCCATCGGCATAATATTACAATACGTTGTTGATATGATTAGTTGTTTCAACAACTTTTCTATTGACTAAATGGTTGGAGGTGTTAGTACTGTGCATGTATTTTCATTGAAATATTTTATATTGTTACAGATTTTTTTTGAGCTGACGACATCAAGAAATAGCATCTAGAATATTGAAACCATATAAATGTAGATGCAATAAATTAAAGGGTTTATTAAAAGTTTTCTAATTAGATATAACCGTCAACTCACATATAACTGATTTGCTGTATTTATATATGAGCAGATAAGGTTTGGTGCGGTTGATGCATTAAATGTTCGGGGAAATAAGGCGTGCGTATCATTTTGAGACTGCTTATTTACAATTTTTGGAGAGTTATGCAGGTGTCATTCATTTTAATCACTTTGTGTCATTGAAAGATAAAGTCTGTATAATTTGGTTGTACGTTATCACACTTTTTCCGGAGAGAATAGACCAGACGATAAGCGTATAAAGGCCTAGGACATGAGATGATGGCTTGATACATAATGTTTTATTAATAGATGGCAATGACCAAAAAGCATATAGTATGATTGATCGTAAAAAATATAATATGATTAGTTTGTAACTGAAGATAAAGAAGCGTATAGCATAAAATGACAATATAAATGTGTTAGTATCAGTGAATATTTTAAATATATTTATTATAAAAATGACAAATAGCTCATTACAAAAAAAATCATCTTTTGTGCACATTATTTTTATTGTGTAGTTTTTAAAAAAATATTGTACAATTAAATTTTAAAGAACTCATTTGGCATGATATGTTAACTGGCTATTAATATTAGTCATGACATTGGCACCCCACTACTCAAAAGGTCTAGGTCTTGTACCCATACCACATACTTTAAATGGTGTTTCAGACACTGTTATATTTCCTTGTGAATCTGGAAGAGGGGGTTTGTTTGGATTTTCACATTCGTGTTTTATGCAAAGAAAAATCATTAATCCAAGAACCAAGACAAGAAGAACAGCAAGGACTATCAAGGACTATAAAAATCGCTGGATGCATTCTTGTGAGTATTTTTCCCAAACCGTCATGCTACAAGGTAATTTGAAATTTAAAAAAATATAAAATAGAGCATATATGTATTCTGTTTTGTTTTAAAACCCAAGAAGATGAAAAGGTTTATTAAAATTGAAGTGGGAATATGTGTCTTACCCCAACTTTGGCAATTATGTTTTTACTTTTAAATATTTTTCAAAATGTTTTAGAAAATCTTGGCTTAATCACAAAACTAAAATTTGTAAATATGATAGCTGCACAAATAATAAAACACTTTCTGTTTTAGTCACTAATTTAGGTCTAATTATCCAGGTTTTACTACTGGATGCTTAAACAGTATCATAATTAGTTACATAAGCGGTGCACTAACAATTTATCCGATCGTTTTAAAATATTTTTTGATTGTTTAAAAACGTCTTGTTTTATAGAGAGAATTTAACGATGTGAATATCGTGCGGCAGTCTCTTCAACTGTGGGAGATAAATATAGTTATGAACATGCTTATTTATTATTTTTCCTCACAACGGCTTGCTGATTACTGATATCATTTAACTCCGAGAAATCGAGATAACATTTATAACCGTCAAGAGTATGCTGCAAACAGCCAAACATTATCCCCAAAAACAACTGACGCAAATGCTGACACATAAAATCATGAGTCATTATCAGTTATGCTTAAAAAGAAGAGAGAAAATCGAAGTCAATGTAGCACAAAAGTTTACATTTGTATTTTTTGTACAAAGATATTAAAGTATTTTATTCTAAAAAATCCAGGTGATGACAGCGTGCTTTAATAACTAAAATGCTAGAAAAAAACCTTACGTCAATTAAAATAATTTACTTATTAAAGGCATTAAAACATAGCAAAATCAGTCACAAATACAACGAATCGTATGAAGGCGGCGGGAGTTCTTCAGTTTTTACTTGCTGACGTCCTGATACAAAAATTTCATTCGATCTTGTTACTTGGACCGTTACTGGAGGTGATGGAAAATGTTCCCAGGACTCGTTGACCACGGATGATCTATTCTCAGCAAGTGATGTGGAGCCAATTATTATACCTTGGGGATAAGGCAAACTGCTTGAAAGAATTTGGGTCTCTTGTCCACTTTTTGCGTACACAACAAACAATAAAATAGCACAAACGATGAAAACTATTGGGACTAATGTCGCTATTACGACAGGAGTTGAATCCATTGTTGTGGATCTTCTTCTTCAAAGATTATGCTGAATAAATTATAAAATGATGATAAATAATATAAATTTTTGTATAATATGTACAGTCAGAAGTGTTAGGCTAAATATAACTCACAATTTGACTTGATCCTATATTTTAGTTATATCTTAATTTATTTCCGAGGGCTACCCAATATTCTTAACTATTAATTATCCTTAAGTCTTCTAAATTGCTGATTGTTTTAAGTGTAAGCAAGTACAAAATAGAAACTAATTGGTTTAAAAATTTTGTTATCAGTATCAATTAGGAGTGTCTTCATCAGGAAAGTATACTAATATTAATGTAGCAATGTTATTGCCGAATAACTCAACAAGTAGGCTTTGATGTTGTTGTTTTGATGGTAGTAATCAAAGATGTGAAACATAACATAATTTGGTGTGCGTAGTAAATTTCTGATGTCATACAAATACACAAAACTGAAAGTTTCCGGTTTTTACAACCTAAAAAGAAATTAGGGGCAAATAATCCAAATTATTCTGGTATTTTGCCCGCAAACTTTTCCATAAAAAGCGTAAACATCAAACAATAGAGATAAAATGTTTGATAAAAATTGTTGTTTAATTGATGGATTAAGTAAACATGTTATTTATTATAAAATTTCATGCAGTTTTTGTACATGGTGAAGGTTTAGGTATTCGAATGCTTTTATTCTTTACTTTTCATTTGCACAGGATTTTACTTGTCAGTTTTTCTCTGAGAAAATTTATAATCTTTTCTTTTTATAATTGGTTTGTTTTATCTGATGACACAAAAATATTCATAAATGAATGGAGCAAGACACAAACTAATTTTGATGAATTCTACAATATTATTAACATTAGTGTTCGACATAAAAATTATCAATTTTTAAGAAAATAGGTTTAATAATAAAACTTCGACAACTTTAGAATCCAAATACATTTTGAAAGAAGGAAAATAGCTTTTAAAACCTCTAACGAAAATATTAGAAATAGTGAGCAATATCATATTATGAAATCATAACTGTTTAGAATTTATAACGGGCTTATTCACAGACGGAAATTATTCATCTTCATCCTTCGTTTGTTTAAAGTGCTCCCGAGTTTCCTCAGTGTTCCTGGTGTCTGCACTTGCCATAGGTGTCTCCATCACTACTGTCGATTTGCCCGTATTAAGTGCCAGGTACTGGTACCTACCACAAATACATGGTGGGAGCGAAAATGTCCGTCTGTCTGTCCGTCGGCACGATAACTCGAGAACACTTCAACCGATTTTTATGAAATATGGTATACGTACACAAATATTATCAAGGAATAACCCTATTGAATTTGAGCAAAATCGGTCAACTCCAAGTGGGTCAGGGGTCAAAGGTCAAATTTTTTAAATAGCAACATATGGCATGTGATATATCATTCGAACGCAAATAACAAGGGAAACAATTGCCATTGATTATTTTTGACCTAACCCATACCCCTGACGATAAGAAGCGGGGGTCACCTCTGAAACTGTCTATGCAATATCTCAAGAACGCTTCAACCGATTTTAATAAAACTTGGCATACATAATATAATAGCACCAAGGACAAACCCTATTGGTTCTCAGCAACATTAATCAACTTCGAAGGGGTCAAAGGTTAACAATTTTAGCATTACAACATATAACATGTGATACATCGAACGCAAATGACAAAGACAACATTAATCAATGATTAATTTTAACCTAAAATATATCTCAAACATATATCAATCGATACATTCAAACAATGATCACCAGAAACAACCCTGGCGAAGCCGGGTTATCACATTATATCTGGCACTTATCTACCTCGGTTTTTATCGATTTATTCAGTTTCGAATCCGCCTTTTCCCGCGACTTTTCCAATTTGTATGCCAAGAATGTCCGTATGCTATTACTAATTGAGTTTGCTGCCAATTCAAATGCTGACATTATTCTTTGCGTTTTGAGTCACTATATGATGCACAAATTTCCAAAGTTATTTAAAACCGGACTTCTAATAAAATCAAAAAATCTGCGTAAACGTTGTTTCAGCCAATCTATAATTAAAACAAAAAATAAATTTATTTTATAACTGATAGCAATACTTACATGTATTAAAAAGGATTC
>JAQFYG010003950.1:0-11736 GCA_034694325.1 Entomobrya corticalis | reverse complement strand
ATTGGCATACTGTGATCATTTCTTATATATGCTCCTGATCTTTACGTATGATAGGGCAGTGAACATTTGATGATGATATGAATTATGTCGATAAAAACTACATAATAGTCGAAATCAAGATGGACATGAAATGAGAAAATGCATAAATAAAAGTCATATCAGGAGAACAAGAGTTTTTACGTGAATTATTGTTTGTATCATGATTGCAGCGATATGTAAATATTTAAAGAAAAAAAATCTAGAAGACTAACTTGCGATATTTAAAACCGAAATATATTGCTAACGCTTGAGCTTTAGAACATTAGTTATCACCGTTACATTACTGATACATAAGAATGATTTTTTCGATAATTCAGTTTCCCTTCCTTCATTCTTTACCCCAAATTTTTTCCATGAAGTGTTTTAATTCTTCTTCGATTCATTTACCATCTAAGCACTACCCTATCGTTCTTCAATCGTATAAATGATGCTAAATTGATCCACTCTGACTCAGGCACGGTAAAGGGTAATAATAATATGAAAGAAAATAATAATAGTAGACACATGTAATAACGCAAGCTAAATGTGTATAGAGTCATAAAAGCCGAAAAACCAGCTTCGTTTAAGGCAATCTGATCTGATAATTTGAGGATTTTCATCCGATATGACTATTATTTTGTTGTAGTTGCGCTCATATTATCATTATCGTCTTCATGATTATTATTACTGTGTATATTAAAGTTGCTGCACTGCCACTAGCGTCATCGTCATTCATTACAATATTGGCTCAAGTTGTATTTCATAATAATGTCGATTTTTAGCTCCTGCTGTTGTTCTTATTTCTGTTCCCTTTAAACCACAATCCAAAGAAGAACTTTTCTTCCAAGAAGAAATGGTTAAAGAAGAGCAGCAACTTAAATATAAAGTAGGTACTTTCAGAAGTATGAACGAAAATATATATCTTTTAGCTATTTTTTATTTCATTTTTTCTTGTAAATGCTCACGCCTTTATCTCACCACTTGATCAGAAATTAGCACTCATCATGAGCATCAATGATCATTCATAAAAATTATGAGGATAGATGATGGTAGTGTAGCTCCTATCATGTTACACGAACCCAACAACAAAAATCAGGCAAAATAATTTGAGGAGAAAATGTACTAAGTCAGTCATTTCTTATCATTTATCATCCATCAGCTAAATAGGCAGAAAGAAATGCATTCATCAATGACTTCCTGAGAGCTACGGATCATCATCATAGAAAACAGTTATGTAATGATGTTTTGCTTTTGGGAATTGCCTTTAATTCTTCCAATGATTATTTTTGATACCTTAAGAAAGCAATACCTTGACAGTTTGCATCATTTTAAAAAAGCACATCTTCGTTAATTTTAAACCACGTTGTTATTATAACAGATTTTATCCTTCTGATTATTGTCATCTTTATCATTGTCAGTTTTGTCATTTGAGGGATGTTATAACAAGATGGATTATATTTTTTTACTGTTTACAAAAATGCAATAGAAAAACCAATTTGCACATCCGCAAACAAAAAGAATTCTCTCCGTGAGTTAACCGTAACATGTATTTAAGCAGTAATCAAAAAGTTGTTCACACCACATCGTCTACCTTACATCGATTGTAAATTTTTTACTATAAAAATGAAAGAAACAAATGTAGACTTTTCATATAAAGATGATAAATTTCGTATATACACATCGCGTCAACACAGCAGTATATATACACAGTGATGATTATGATAATGACAATGTAGGCAGTTGCATTTGTTGTAAAAATGACAGATAATTGTTGATTACTTCACTGCTCATTCTTCGTCGCCTCGCAGCACTCTAGTCAGTCAGATTTGTTATTACAGTTTTCATGTTTTCAAGTGGTTTTGAAGTAGGAACACCATCAAAATAATAAAGGTAGCTAATTTTCTTCAGTCATTCCTTTAGCTTCTTTTAATGTCGTCGGTCGGTATGAATTTTTCAAGATGCTTTTTTCTTTGTTTTTCTGAATTTCCTATGCATATATTTGAAATATGCGTCATCATACAAATAGCATTCTGCAATCTGTATAAACAACAATGATATAACAATGATGATCAGAGTTATATTGTAGGCATATGTCTGTTGTGCGACAGTCAAATATTTAATATGGCAAGAATTTAAAAAAGAAAAGAAAATTGCTTGCATGTAAATACCCAGTATTTTGTATATACAATAAAATACTGTAATTGTTGGTAAGCAGCATACATAGTTGAAAACAAGAAGTGTTGAATTCTTTTGCCCGCTCTACAATTACGGCTCCCACAAACCTTTAATAAATGTCGGATTGCCATTAGCTATACTATATGATTATGATTATTGTTTTGAGAAGGATGTTGGAAGAGAGCAGGAGGGGGAATGGAATGATTGTTGTGTGCTATATGCCAATATAATGATAAATTTTTAGCTTCTGTTGCTCTCTGCTGTCTTCATCACTGAGCTTGAAAAATATAACCTGTTGTAAGAGTACCTATAAAAATAGAAAGAAAATGATTCATCGTTATCATCGTCATCAGTCAAGTATTTTTAATGCCACAATTACCAAGATGATTTGATATGATGTTATATTCGAAATAAAGCACTTGAGGACCGTTGGAGTTGGTTAGATACTACACAGGGCATTGAGTACATTTTGAAGAAACGGCAGCCGCAAAGCAGTCACATTACTTTTGTGACAACTAAATCAATCTACTACGAAATAAATCTTGTAAAGTCACAATTCACCGGCTTGACTTGGACAAGCGAGCTAATTTCACACCAACTCTGGTAATTGCAGTAGTAAAGGTGCACACCCATTTTTTATGTCCTTCCCTTTAATCTTATAATCTACATCCCTAATTTCTTTTGTGTGCAAATGTATGTTTGTATGTGGATACCTAATATTATGTTATTATATGTGCTCACTACTCACTCAGTCACAATAGCGTTGTTGACTGCTTGATAAAAATAATAATATAATTATTTGTCAATATCAAATTGTACACCTTGATAATAGTGTAGATTTGAAGGAATGGTATATTTGTATTTTCAAAGGGTGAATAAAATTTAGAGCCATTATTTTGTACACATAACTGTTTTGAAATGTACATGTAAAAAGAAAAATTAAAGCCTTTCGGATTTTTGTTGATTTGGAGTTGAGAGAGAGATGGGAAGTGTGATTGCATATTATTATAAACATGAGTATTATTGTACTAAGGTTGAAAAGTACATAGGTAGTCTTAATAATTCCTTGTCGCACGATGTTATGTTACAAAAGAGGAGAATTGAGAAATAAAGGTATAATTCTATAGAAAAAAGTTGTATATTTTATTTATTATTGTGTATTTTTACACGTTAGTGCTTCTTACAATAAGAAAAATATTGTAATATTGGCTTGGGAGTGGATAATGATATAATTTTTTATATACTTTTGTGTATGCATGAATGAGCAAACCCGTGATTACGACAAAATTTGTTTGTACCTAGTCATTAGTGAAATGATTGGGTGCACTATTATAAAACATTGCCACTACTTTGATGGATAAATATACACAAAGTAATAATAAGTTCATCAAATATTAATATTATTGTGCTATTGTTACACTTTACTGGTCCGGTGACAACTCTAATAAATGACTTGGGGCTGAGTTGTGCGCACACATACATAATCAAATCAGCTCACAACCTAAAATATGAAACATTCATATATGCTTTTTCTGTCAGAAATATGACCAAACTGTATATCGACGTGTGTGTTGTGAGCCAAAATTGACAGATTAGAAGTAAATGAAAGCATTTACTAAAGTTAAAGTCTAAAAGAAACCCTAACAAATATATCTGCTCTAGACATTCCATACGCCAGTTATTTAGCTATTTTCGCTATTTATGTCACAAATTCTTGCATATTCTCATTTATTGCCCAACAAATCTTCACTAGATGGCTGCTGGAAGCTAACAGCATACTGTTGTACAATACAAAATACAACAGTTGTCTAAAATTGATCATTTCTTACAAAAATTTCACCACAAAATTCCAATTCGTGGTCAATAAAATCAATTATTTGTAATTTACAATGAAGAGGTCGCAACCCCACAGACTACCTCTCCTGTCATCTCGGTTATGCCCCCTATCTACCATTGAGTATATAGCATAATGTGAATAAAAACTGAATCTTATCAATCACGTCAAAACAAAATGATTATAATTTGACACCAAATAACAAGATTCTCCGCCGCCAGTGTAACAACCAAGAATATATATCCTATTAAATGCACACATCAAATCATGAATTTTGAATTAGCCTTTGCACCAGCACGAACGATATGTGACCGCAACAGCAAAGGAACCACGTTCACAAAGTTATTTTACGAAGTTTTTTTAACAGAAAATACAGAATTTTGAATCCTAATTTTCTTCCAATTTCAGAAGACATGTCTACACGCATAAGTAAGAACTTTTTACATGTCTACTATCTATAGAGATATGCATATTATTAAGTATACATTTTTTACGAGGATCCATGAATCATGAATCAAACATAATTTCATTATGATATATGATATCACTTTTTCATTTGACGGTAAAATAGAACGTTGAATTTGTGTGCGTTATCATTATTCTTATTGGCTTATTATTATTGTCGAAGGATGTTGATGATGTTGCTTATCCTGTTATCCTAGATCGCATTTTATATCGCGCTTGCATACAATGCTCAATGCATATTGATCTGATCTCTCTCATTATGAAACTAATTTATTAACAGCTTGTGCTCACTCGAGCTAGCTCCACAATGATTACAAAGTCCACCTCACTCACACTCGAGTTAATAATAATCATTTTTCATCTCTCCTTTTGATCTTTATATTCTCTCTCTCTAAAAACTACATAGTCAAAGCCAAACTTACAATGAAAGTGTGTGTATGAGTGAGAGAATGAAGACACAAGAATCAAGAGAGAATGCAACATAATCTCTGCGGAAATATCATAAACCAACGATATGCACCAAGAAAGGATATTAATCAAGTCTACTATTTTCCTCCGTTCTCTTCATCTCTCAATTTTTTTGGTGTACGATAGTGATAGGTGAAATAACAGAGGAGGAATGTTTATTGGAAAGGAATGAGCACAAAAAGAACCGAAAGGCCAAAAGAGAACAAGCTATCAGGCGTGATTTTCTTCCTTTCTTTAAAAACGAAATTTCGAGATAATTTAATTGAAGCGCGTATAGGCATTATATGTAGCACGTTTTATTGCTTTTTGAATGCGTGATTTCTTTCGATATATTTTCATATAGCACACCGCACCAGTCATAACACCTTACAACAACGCACTTTCCTAATTTCATTAATTAATTACATAGAGAAGGAGCACGGCTCTTGCTTTCCTCGAGAGATTTGAGAAGTATAATATCCCATCATCATCGTCATCATCAAAGTCCATCCCTTTCTGCTGTATTCTATTGCCCTTTTCTATAGTCTTCGTGTGCGTTTTTTAAAGGTTGTCATAAAAGTGACGGCCAGCAAGATTGATTAATTTACTTGGTTGGTTGTTTGAGTGAGCAAAAGAAGTTACTTTAATTTGTGCACTGACTGATGAAGTTGGTGTGGTGGGTAATTAACGACAAATGTATGAGCGAGTCAAGTGCTACATTATTATAATCCTCATCATCATTGTTATTATTATTATTGACGAAGGATGGCCTTAATGATGATTTGATGGACCGGATGGATCATTTATTATTATGCTAGAAGTGACTTGGACTTGACTTGGCTGTTGATACTGGACATCTCTATGAAAAGAAATAAAGTTTACTTGTAGTTTTGCCTTTACTCAAATTCATGTTTTTTTTATATTTTGGTAGAAGAAAAGATATGAAAGGCGAGAAACGTGGGTGGGCTTGGCTCTCAAACTATTTTTTGGCTCAATGAACCTCCACTGCATTTACTCCGTTAGGTTAATGGTTAATCCATTAGTCTACTTTTCATCATCATCACTCATTTGTATTCCATTCACATTTTGTAGGTATATAGAGCTCAAAGCTAAATATGTGTGTGTGGATACACAGAGAATATGGGGATGCGGGAAGAAAATGCTGGTTGTTTTTTGTACTTTTGCTAGGTTGACATTGTAATTTTGTAATTGCCCGATGAAGTAGAGGAGTAGAATAGAGCGGATATTTTGTGATTATTCTCTTTTGTTAATTTTCTCACTTTAGGTGTTGGGATAATAAAGTTGTACTGCTTCTGGTGTTCGTTCAGTAAACTGCAATGGGAAATTGGGAAGTGTAAGGAGCGGAGATGACGATGAACTTGACGGAATTCGTTCAATAAGTACAGTGACTTGCACAATTTTGCAGAGAATTTTTTAAAGAAAAGAAAGAAAGAAACTGGATTGTTTGACTGTATGCATTTCTTGTAGGTTATTTTTCACATTTCCTTTGTGTTTCATAATATTTTAATAGAGATGTGTGGTTCCCGTGATAATTGCATTTTCAATCAGTACCATTCACTACATCTGTATTTTTATTTTACTTTGCGAAAGCGATATGGATTAAATTGAGTAAATTGCTTTTAAATTTTCCCTCGATATGTTGAATGAATTTATGATGATGTGGTCAAGTCAAACGTATAACGAATCAGGAGAGTAGTGCCGATTGAAGTTGCTGATGTACGTTGATGAAATTGATTTTCTTTTTACACAAATGCAAACAATGGTGCTTTACTTACGGAACAAAAATGCTCTTGAATTTGAACTACTGCTTCGTGGGTATTGACAGGATTTGTGTGTACACCTGAGGTTTTATTTTTGAAACGTAACAAATTTTTATTTGAGAGCGCTGCTATTTTAAAACATTTTATTTTGCAAAATCATCGTGACAATGTTTATAACTATTTGAAGACTATTGATTCTTTTGTGATGCGATACTAGTGAAGCGAGATGGGAAAATTTAAAGAAAAACTCACACAACTTACGGGTGGTTCCCTTTTACATGCAAATTTGTACCAAAATCAATCATCAAAAATTTACCCTGTTGAATTAAAATGGTGGGGAATAGTCTCACTTTCTGGCATTTAGAGGCGTTGACTTTGTTGCACTGCTGTGCCAACTTGTATATGAACAAAAATGATTTACTAAAAATTTCCTTTTTTACAACGAAAATAATTTTTTCCAAGTCTCAAAACAAACGCTGCCTTTTGTATTTTATATGTATTTTACTCAGGTATAAATATTTACAGAGGTATTCGTGCAAGTGCAATTTACTTTTTCTTTTGTTTCGTCATCGACAACAGTAATTACTTCTGAAACAAGCAAAACACTTGAAAAGGCCACAATCACAGTTGATGTATGTACAATTTCATTCGGTCATTTCATTTCAATTTCATCCCTTCTTCTCCAGTGAATAGTAATCCAGTAAGGTAATGCACCAAGATGTAATGTACCTTATCCTAAAACGACTAAATCAGTTTCATTTCATGCCAGTTTACAACTTGTCTGGGGAACATTTTCATGCATCTCACCACACACTCTCCAGAGTATTAAATTTTTTCTATCGTGAATCTCAACTTTGCTTTTTTACCTTCGCCTTTTTCAAGACCGGAGGCAATGCAACTTTCAGCTTCCTTGGTAGTCCCATTCTCATCCCATTATCTCCGTGATCAGTCCAGTCCTTCGGTTTTTTTCTTTTTATTCATTTTCATGTGGCTCATTTCATCCGACAAATTACTTCATTTGATGCCTATCATTTTCCCTTTGCGGCTTGATGGCCTGGAAGAAGATGATGAGAATGACGATGATAGAAAGAAAATAGAGAGAAAGAATAGAAATGTGTATTAAAAGGAATATGCATAAAAAGGTAAAGGGGTAACTTTTTCGTTTCTCTCTGCAGCCGTTGTATAAGCCAAGATAAAAACAAAACTTTCAGTACTGATGATGAGACAGTAGCTATATTATTCTAACACAGCAACAAGATTTAAAGGGACTTTTCCTTCTTGGCTTGTTCACTGCTCATTCCATCAAATTAGTATAATGCGCGGTGAATATCCAGCAACGAGAGCGAAACCCTTCATTTTTTTCTTAACCCTTCACTCCATAATTTCACATTATAAGACCATTACATGCCGCATTTGATTGTGACTGTAATAACTGAAGTGAGTATTTTAATCGTCCTCGTTCTAAACAGAACAATAGCGGTAACAAAACTTCAAGCAAAGAATATACATTTTTAGCGTTTTACTTGAGAGAGGCAGACTGAAATGAAGTAAGGAGATGAGACGAATAAGAAGGAAATGACCAATTTGGCCAGGCTGTAGTTATAGTGCGTAAGTGAGTATGGAAATGTATTCATGGAAGGAGTTCCTACCACCGCCACAACTATCTGAACCACAGTTTTTATCCAGTAGTCACAAATACTACTACTTAATGTACTAATGGAAAAATGTGTATTTAATATGTGATGCGTGCGTGACAAGTGATGAGGAAGAAGCTTAATGTGCCTGCATGCGTGTATTATCATTATCATTAAAATATTTTATATCAGATCAAAAAGACCCTTGCATCAGAATGTGCCACAGATGCACTCGCCTTTTCACTAACTTGAAACTTCGTCTGTCTATTCGTTGCTCATCTAGTAGGCTGTTTTTTCTCGTTTCTTTAATTATTAAGCCGTGGCCGGGATGTGCACTACAAAAAAATTAATTACATGCAGTCATCTTTAAAAAATTGTTCTAATATGACTTTTTTATATCTGTTGATTCTCATCCTGACAAATCAGGTCTGTTAGACCAGTTTGTATATGTTTTGCTTCATCAGTTTGATAATGAACCATCAACACAACATCGGAACAATCATTTTATCATCATCATCATATTAGACATTATAGCTAACTGATTGTGTGAGTAGCATGGCATGTTTTTGATCATGAAAGGTGATTACTGCACGCCTTCTTCCTTCTTTTAAAAACTGCACTAATTCTACGTAATATCTTCTTGTGCGTGCATTTGTTACGCATCACGAAAAACTCGTAAAATTGAAAGACTAGTTTGTTTTTTAGACGTTTTTAGGTTGGAATAGTCACACAAAGAATTTATATTACTTTTTGGATAATAATTTTTCTAGGCTTAGATTCAACAGAATTTTGTGGATTAATGCAGGCATGGAACAACAATCAGACATTTTCATGAGTTTTTCTTCTGGTTTTTAGCATTTTGTTAAGAGGAATTGCATCTTGCTGCAGTATGTCTAGTTTGCATCATTTCTGGTACAGGCTTAGGTGGGGTCTTTGGTCGTTTACTAATGGATTGACCGGAAACTCGTCTACTTTTCGATTTTTGTCCACTGACTCCTTCCACAACTTTATTGGAAATTGTCAACGATGGAGAAATATCTGCTCTGCATCCATACCTGTCTAGCAATCCCAGATTTTTTAGGATAGAACGAAAATCCCTTTGTACTGCAGAGTTATTGATCCATTTTATATAGCAGAAAGCATCCTTGCTTGTACGTAGCTGTTTCAAGAGAGAAATAGCATGGCGAACTGTAAACGGCACGACGCTGAGGGCATTGCGAAACTCGGAAGAGCCGTACTGAGAAAAGACGAGTTCAATGAGCTCCAGACACAGTTTTACCAACACGGTTTCAATACTCATGTCTGCGGAATCATGCCGAGGCAAAGGTCCAGATAGTCTGGAAAGTGCGTATCTCGTCAACACCAAATCTGGGTGTTCTTGCTCCTTTTTATTTTGGCTTGTATTTTGCTCCATGTCCTTTATAATTTTTGGTCCGTACAAATAGTAAAATATGTTTTGCTGGAGGACTGGTACAGATTTGGAAATTGTCTCAAGGAGATGCTCCACTTGCGTCAAATGCCCCTCCATTAAAGCCAAGTCAAGAACCAAAATGTAACGTTTGAAAATGGAGTTGATAAGATAATCGTTTTGTTCGACGCTGATGAGGCGGTTATAGTGAATGTGGGCGTGTTCCAGATCATTCATTATCCTGTGAAATCTTTCCTGTCGAACTATACGACTCGCCTGACTTTCTCCGGTAGAACGGGCTGCAGGATGGGTCCAAACTTGGTTGAAATTTAGATAAGCGTTATCTTTACAAGTTTCATTAGGCCCAGAGGACTCGACAATTTCTACCTCTGGTGGCACAAATATCCCTCGGCTTGGATGAGGAAAGCCTTGTCGTCGCCTTTTTGGCATTTTTCTCTGAAAAAATCACAAGAATTACATGGTTTTCTTTCTTTCAATTTACCACGTAAATACTTAAACTTTTTACCTTTTTCGGTGGTTTATTTTCACGTTCATAGTTAACGACGTCAGCAGCGAAAGTAACCCGTTTGGACCCGGATGAGCTTGTAGACGAACTGGGTCGTTCTGATTGCGACTCACTTGGAGTAGCAGTGTAGCTACTGGAGTATGACGCTCCTTCTACTGAAGGTTGTTCTACCTCATTTTGTTTACTGGAGACATTGTCAACTTGACTTGGAGTCACTTTGGTTTTCGTCAGTGGTTGAATTTTGTTGTTATTTTCATCTGTATTTGTGGGTAGTGTGTCCAACACAGGACCAGCAGTTCCATTTCCTCCAGGTCTAAGAATACTTCTATTGTTTAAATCAACAGACCTACCACCATCTTTACGAGAAAGATACCTAGGAACTGTGGATGGTCTTAAATTCAATGTTGCCGAAGGGGTTGCCGGTGGCGTGCCAAAAAATTGATAACCATGAACCAAATTGCTATTTGCCCCATGTTTTCTTTGAGCACCAGCACCTAACATTAATTTATATTTGTCGGGATCAGCATTACTACTGGTGTCGTTGTTATTATTATCGATTGTTGAGCTTTGGATCAAATTATTATTCTGAACGTCCTCCTCTACGGCGTGTTCAAAGTCACGTTTCGTAAAACTTCTCAAATACTCTAAGAATTCTGGTGAAACGTCCTTTTGTGGCTCAAAGTAATGTCGTTTGGTACGATGACCTATTGACGATTTCACTTTGGTTTCACCCCCACCCCCACTACTTTGTGGAAAGAAAGAGGAAATGAGATTTTGATTATCAGGGGTCACTTTGATTTCTGGATTTGCTGCATGATTTTGTTGTTGCTGTATGGCATACTTGTTATTAGGGTGGCGCATGATTCCATCCATTTTTCTGCTGCTATTCCATCCTAGCATTACACCACTATTCCATTGTGCTGCCGTCCTGGTCAATTTTGTCATTGGTCATCGAATCAGTTGTTGCAAAATGCTAAATTTCATAATTATATCATAACTAAACTGCAAAATTATAAATCTCTATCATACTATTTTAATATCTCAATTATTAATGATGCCTTTCCTGACTTTCATAACCATTATAGTCAAATTATCACCAAGTCTGGCAAAAAGGCCACCAAATGTATCTATGGGAGTCACACTGACCACTGACCTACCATTTATTAGAACAGTCTAGCACAACTACTTACTACGGACCATACGGCGAGTTCTAGGTCATCTCGGTATCGAACAGAAGCTGTGGCAATGCATTGAAGTACATAGGTAATAATGACCACCATCTTGTTCGTTCTGTGATTTGAATTTTGAATTAAACCTGATCGATCTTAGCAAAATAATAAAATGTAACAAAAAACTTATTATGCTTTCATTTATCACCTCCTCTTCTAATCTTTCTACTGTTCAGTGATACAGTATGCAATTCGCAACGCTAGACGCTTATAATATTA
>JAQFYG010003949.1:0-11739 GCA_034694325.1 Entomobrya corticalis | reverse complement strand
ATTTTTACACGAGTTTTCCAAATAAAATAAAGTTTTCAAAATAACAAAATTCACAAAACAAAAAATAATGCTCTACTTATGACCAATTGCTTGGTGTACAATGTCTTTTACTCAAAGAGTCGTCGTTCCCAGGCATTCTAACTCTGGGACAAAACAAGAAACAATTTTAACAAAATTGGAAACGTTGTCACTTGTCAAAGTCGACACAGCGAATGAGGAAAAGAGCGAGGCGATCACTACATAAAGTGGGCTCAGTCGCCTGACGCTAAGTTTGACAGAAAAGGTGGGGTGACCACCAACAACCAATAAAAAACTACTTCCAGCGAGCCAAAACTGGATTAAGGTAAAAGACGGCTCCTGAAAACCTGGCAAAGAAAAACACCAATTCTACATTTACGGTTCCGGATTCCGTAAGTGACAAATGGCCTTGAATTTACAGGAGAGCTTGAACTTCGCAAAAACAAGAGAATTACAATAATTTTTTAGATGAGTGTTCAAACATCATCTTTACACATAGTCTGATGGAAAAGGCTTGAGCGATAAGAGAAGCTTATCGCCAACACGTGAAGGTGTGATGCACAAGCACCATTCACCACTATACAGAAATATCGAAAAAAGGATATTGTAAACAAATGCTATCGCTTTATGCACATTAGCAAAAAATACTCAACTCCTGATCCTGACACATAAAATGGTGGTGAATGATTGCTGCCAGTGCCGCTGGATATTTTTGGTCAAAATCAAGCGCGTTATCTGTTTTTACAAACTAGGCACAGTATGTGGAGCATACTGACCCAAACAGCATAACCTCAAACTGGTACGTTGAAGGTTCCTGGTCCTCTGTTTCTCTCCATAGAAACCGCTGGGCTAGACAGTCTTCCTTCCGGATCCGAACTTGATGGAACATCTTCCCAATGTCACCACCAACCGCAATCTTTCTCTGTCGGAATCTCACAAGTACTCATAGAAGGGACACCAACAAATCTTGTACAGTCAGCAAAAAGTCATTAAGACTTACTCCTTTAGCACGGCTAGCAGCATCAAACACAATACGGATTTTCCCGGGTTTGATTGGATGTACCGTCTCAAAGTGTGATAAATACCACTCAACATCTGATGGCTGCCCTAACTCTTATGGCGTCAATTTCCGTGCATATCCACTCTCTAAATAATGTTGAAGTTTATCTGTATACTTTTCTTTCATAGTGGGATTTCTCTTAAACTTCTTCTCGGTGGAAGCCAAACGGCAAAGGACGACATCTTTACTATATGGCAGCTTCACTGGCTCTTGTCTCCAAAGAAGTCCAGTTTCCCATCGGCTGCCATCTGGGGTTCGTCTGGTCATCTGGCTCATCGTTTGCTCGGCTACAGCGTCTTCTTAGCAGCGAGTTGACCCCAGGGCCCTGATTCCAATACTTTCCAGAGCAAATGATTCCTTCATCAGGTTGTGGATTAGGTCATCATCGCTCATGTGATGGCTCAACATTGACATCTCTCTTTGTTGTCCCACAGCAGGACCGTGCAATGTCCACCCAAGTTTGCAGTACGTGAGTACGGGTGAAGTTTCATCCTTCTCTTCTATTTCACTAACCAACATCAGGTGAATGTGAGGTTGACCAATAAGAATTAGAGGTCGCTCTCCAGAAATAACTTTGAATTTCTGATGCTGGAGGTGAGAGTACATTCTGACTATTTCCCTGATATCTGAACGCTGGGATAGTAACACAAGATTTCGTACAGTACGAAAACGCTTCATCAAATATTGCGTGTCGCAGTCCACGGCGCCAATCCGACAGTACACCTTCTGGAATGAAGTATCCTCCTGTAACGTTCCATCAGTCCATTTTATCCTTAAAAGATCTACGAACCCTTCAAGCCCAAGAAACTTAGCAGTGATAGAACAAATCAACGTTACGGTTGAGCCTCCATCAAGCAAAGCTTTAACCGTCAATTCTCCTTTTGGTCCACACAGGGTGACCACAGCTATTCTCAACAATGTAGCGGACCCTCTGGAATCAAGGGAGGCGTTGAACTTATCAATTTTCACCCTTCCTTGGTCATCCTTCCGATCGGGTCTTTTAACTTTCTCCTTTCCATCTGATGGCGGCGATGTAGCAATGTGTGGTGGCGCCTATTACATCCTGCTACGCTGCAACTGAATCTAGCTTTACACAGCTTCACCGAGTGACACCCTTTTAGACAGCGAAAACATCTGTTGTTCTTTTTGACAAAGTCCCTTCTGTCTTGGACCTTCATCGTGGTGAACTTTTCGCATTTTCCAAGTCCATGTCCTTCGGCTCCACAGGCAACACAGGGCTAAGGTGCCTTCTGGAATGATTCCTCAGCAACGGTTGACACGTCCTCTGCCGTGCAGCTATGGTCACTGCCCTTGCCTTTGCCTTTGTCTCGGTCTTTGTCCTCTTTAAAATTCATCTTGCGGGTTGTCACGTTCCCCACGGCTCTAGATACTCAACTGATCCACAAAGCAAAGTCATCCAAATTAACTCGCCTTCCTTAGTCTAACTTACAGCATCCCCATTGCAACTTCAGATGGTCAGGCAGCTTTTCGACTAGTCCCTGGAGAAATTGTGGATTCTCCAGAAAGATTCCATCAATGATTTGACAGTTGTCACCAGATTTTGGACAGCCGTCGCAAAGTCCACTAAGGTCGATAGCTTCACTTCTTTTGGTGTTGGGGTCTTTCTAGCCAGATCTGCAAGTGCCTGACGTACTCAAAAACCGTACTCCGACTTAACAAACCGCTCCTCCAGAGCTGCCATAACCGCGTTTGAATTGTTAGGGATGATCATGAGTGATAAGACTTCCTTCCCTGCTTCCCATGTTAACGCTTTCTCCAATCGGCCCATATTTTGCGCAGGTGTAAACCCGCAATCGTTTGTTGACTGGAGATAGTGATGGACAAACAATGGCCAGTCCAACGGATTTCCTCCAAATTTAGGCGAAGCACTCCCGTGGCTTTGCCTAGCTGCAAACCTCTCTGAGTTCCTAGATTGCAGCGTCATGGCCTGAGTCAGCATGGCCAGTGCATCAACAATTGGATTTGGTGGCGGTAGTTGTGATGTGACTGTCACCTCCATTCCAGGATAACGTCCATCAGGTGATGGTGGATGTGGCGGAACGCTCTAGGATGCCAACCTCCAGGTCTAAATATTGGTGGAGGTGATCCCCCTCCTCCACTAGTTTCAAGTCCATTGTTTCGTCCGCCTGTTGTCCCATAACTAAATGCAGGCTCTCTAGGTCCAGAAACTGTGCACTGCGTTTGTCCCAAAAACAGCTACTTGGCTACCAAATTGTCCACCATGTCTACTTACCCCAGTGAAACCTCGTAATCCGGTCGAAGGTCCCAATAACTGCTGACCCCCTTGATAAGTTAGCGGTGGTGGAGGATACATACCAAATTGACTTTCTCCAATCCTAGTATTTCCACTTAGTAAAATGGATGTAGCTGCGCTCTCAGTCCTTCCGGCTGGAACATTGGTCCGCTGCCTATTTGCCCTTACAATTTTACGAGCAGAAGTAGCAAAATATCCTCCAGTCAGGTTCTCGGCTGGATTCACTCTGACCTCTTCTCCCATGGTTGCGGTAGCTCCCGATGGGTTCCGTCCCCCACAAGCGTGAGCACCTTTTCGAGCCTTCAGCTCCATCAAATTTTGCATGTGCAACAAATTGTCATCCTGCTGCCCCTGAAACAATTCCTTCAAACTGTATTTGCTGTTGTTGGAAGACCTCTTGCTGTCTCCGAAATGCCCCTTGGGACGCCTCCATCTGCCTCTTCAGATTAGTCATATGTTCTTCCCAATGGTCTCTGGCTGGAACTGCTACTCCGTGATTTCTTGTGCCGCTGACCGCCGCCCCAAAGACAAAATTTGGCGACGCAGCGAAGGTTATCCTTCCCCCAGTGGTACCAACAGCACTGGCGATCGTGCTGCTGGTCAAATTGCTGAAATCCAGCCCTTGCGTCCATTGTCCATAACGCTCTGGCGGAACACCGAAGTTAATACGTTTACTTTGGCGTAGCCCTTCCTGACCCTCAGGCGTCCCCATGATCAGTAACCGCTTCTCTATAGTAGGTTAGCGATGTTCGAAGGACCACTTGTCGACCCGCTTCGATAGACTCCAAGATTTCTAAATGTCGACAAATGGGTTATGCAATACCAAATATGACCCCAAATTATGAGTTCCAAATGGCTATAAATGGTATGCAAGTCTCAACAAAGGACCACCCCTAAAAGAGGATATACTTCAAGATTTCCGAAGAAATATAAGCCAAATCAATATTAGAAAAAACCCAAGTTGAAACCCATATTGAAACGAAAACTTTAGATTTATTAGGAAACAGAAAATGAATGAGCCAAGATAGACGACGTGAATCACTCCTTGGAAACACAGTTAAGATATTTCCGTATAACTTTTAATGTTTGACGAATGCCAAACAACTGATAACTTTTTCTACTTTCTTGTCGCTATTTATACTTTTCTCTCTCTCGGTGTAAGCGACATAATTCGCTCCAACAGTTGGACAACTGAAGCAGGCAAAACCTATCAATTTGATAGGAGAAAAACCAATTACCGAAGGGCACCGGAAGTGTACAATCATTAAACATTCATAAAGTACGAAATTCAATACAATTTTGTCATTACTTATTGCATCTGAATAAAGCATTCCAATTTCATAAACAAATACAAAAGAAATTGGACATACATAATAAATTTCAATATTATATGTAAAACAGCATTCCGAAAGTCATCAAAAACGTAATGCGGTCGCACAAGGCACAAAAAAAATTAAGTGGACAGTTTTAAGAAATTTGTACAAAAAAAAAAAGAACTCCGGATAGGCAAAATTGTTAAACAGGTCTCTTGGAAAATGTAGCAACGTAGTTTGGAAACGTTTTCTTTGACAAATTTCAATATTTTTAATTTATCCATGATTTTGGGTAAACAAGTGCAAAAATAGTTCAGATGCGTAACCGGGGGAGGTCTTTTTAGAGTCAGAAGAAATCACATACTGAATTTTTCTTGTTCCAACAATTTAATTTGAACCCACCACTTTGAAAGTTTTCAGTTGTACTTCGTGAGATAATATGATTGTTATCTCTGAGCTATTTGGATAGTGTTGTCGTTTTTATGACTTAAACTAATTACCCATATAAATGCAAAAATTAATCTTTTACCCTGTTGTGAAATGGCAAATAAATAAATTTGAAACAAAATTGAGATATATGAAAATACAGTTGCAAAGTCGACATACTTTTGCTTGCCACAAACTAATTTTGAGTCTTATATTGAATTGCTATTTAATATAACAGTGTAAAGAATAATAAAAAAAAATTTATTTACCAAAGACTGGACTAATAAAAAAATGTATATTGTACTAAAGAAGGCGTAATAGTTATGGTCTACTTTAAAGATTTAAACTGCTGCAAAGAAACTCTTATTTCTATAGAAACTTAAAAATATTTGAATATTGAAGTAATAACTGCATTGCAAATCAGCACCACAAAATATGGATTGGTCGTAATACTTTGCATCTTTCAAGAAGATACAAGGGTCAAGATTTTTACCAACAAATGGTTTAATCCTTTTGAAACTGCTTTCTTGTCAAATCCACACGTCACCTTTAACCCAATCAATTAATACCCAATTTCCTGAAACAACTATCAAGTTTTATAGATTTACTTGATTTGATGATATTTTACTTTGTTGTTTCCTCTTAAATACATTGGATTCTCATCAGAAAAAGAAGAAAATGTCTGCCAAAAATTTTGAAGGGACTTATATGATTTATTCGCTTCCCAGCAGTTTGTTTCTTCATTTGCCCCTAGTAACGCATTTTAAACCATGGATTTGATTTATTGATTTCAAAAGCGTAGGAGATTAAACAAAAGACCAGTTAACGCTCTATCCACATTACTTAAACTACAATGATTCTGGAAAATATAAAAGCTCTGAGAAAGCAGTAAAAAATATTAAGAATCCTCTGCTCTTTGCTCGGATCGCTTTCCAAAATTTTTTTAATTTCAATTCAAAATCTCTGGTTGTCCAAGTCATCCCACGTATTTGGCCATATCATCTATACCCATTTTAAAAATAATAATCACACAATTAGTGGTTGAATAAGAGTCAAGCTAATTATTTTCAATGCAAAGTAGAACAAAAGGGAGTAAAAATAATAAATATTGGTAATTCATCAGCAATTTCATTTTGCAATTTTTTATTAGTATTTTTGGTTTAAATTGCAAATTAGTTACACAGTATTTGTCTTTTTGAAATGCTTTGACTGGTTTAATCAGGTAAACAAAAATAACAATTTAAATTATTATTGGAGCTTAACAAACATATAATTTTGGATGTGCAAATAAGACTATAATTTAGTTATCTTAAACTACTAAATTAATGTACCTTTTTATTGCATATTTTATATTGTATTTACCTTACAAAACCTACAGTCAGCAATATATCGGAAACTCGGAAACTGTTACCAGTATGTACCAAATGCAAATTTTTTTTGGGATGTGAGGTTGAAAATGTCGTCTGTTATCTGTGCTCTGTACTGTGTCCGCATAATACCGTCCAAACAGTTCATCCGATTCTACTGAAAATTTGTATACATACTGTTTGGGCACCAAGGACAATCCCTAATGAATTTGGGCAAAATCGATTTATGACCTGTGTTGACCCCAAGTGGTCAACTATATAAAGACGTAAACTGGCTAGCTGAAACTTAGTAATTGAAAATTTTTGACTACCAGAAATCCAATAAATATGATTTTGTGACCCCATGACCTCATTTGACCCCTGCAGCAAGAGAAAAACATAGAAATTGGAGCTAGGGAGCTGAAACTTAGAACTTGGTGGTGATAGATGACGGGAAATTTAATGACAATGGTCTCGTGACCTCACACGTGACCTCTGGAGGTCAAGCATCTGAAACTTAGTACTTGGGAGTTTACGATGACGGGGAATACAATGAAAATAGTTTCATGATCATATGAGTTCAATAGACTCCCATTATAATTGATTTCTTTGGCACATAGATTCATTTGTTTACATATTTATTTAAGATGTGCATTAAGAGATTGGATTCAGAATTCATATTAAACTTGCCTTGTTTTTCTGACGTCATTAAAACTGAGTTTTTTACTTGTAAGCATGTATCAGAAGAGTATAACATATTTAAGTTCAATACAAATTTACAAGCGGTTGTTTCAATAATCTTGTTTTGACATTTTCAGTTAAACTATGCTTTTCAATCTTAATGTTTACCTTTTAAACCTCAGAGGTGTTGTTAAAAAACTCATATTGTAATGAGCAAGTCGTTATAGTTAAAATGATTTGAGTGGTAAAATTATAACCCAATTTTTGGAAGACCACTCAGCACATTGGCTAAGCCAAATTTTCACGAAATGCACATCACATTCCTGCTTAGCCAACTCTTCAAGAAGTGCGTATCTGTCTTGCTCTAGAAATTTATTACTTATGTTTTTGCTTTGGACTGGTTACTACTATAGAGTAATTCCACGAGTTATAGGAAACACTTGGGACCTCAGTCTTCAAATATTTAGTTCTGTATCATTTTTGTGTTCTATGTCAAAAATTAAGTGGGGTTATTAAAGACAAAAACTCAAAAAATTGACCACAAACGGAAAGAGCTGGCCTACAAGTTGCATTTTCCATATTTTGGGAACCGTCTCATTTGGACAGTTTTTAAAAATTTTCACTTGAAATTTGGCATACAGTTAGTTTATTCAAATCCTTTGATGGGCATTTCTTTAGATTTTTTATTTTTGTCTTGTATTTCTAGTGTGAGTAGGTCGCTTATGTAGTATGTAATGAGGCTGCATTTTAAGGATAAACACAGTTTTTGCATCAAATCTTTTGATTTCCGCTTATCAAAATATTTGGGTAAAAACAAAAAATCTAAGGATAGGCCCATCAAAGGATTTGGACAAACTAACTATATGTCAAATTTCAAGTGAAAATGTCAAAATCTGTCCAAATGAGACGGTTCCCAAAATATGGAAAATGCAACTTGAAGGCCAGCTCTTTCCGTTTGTGGTCAATTTTTTGAGTTTTTGTCTTTAATAACCCCACTCAATTTTTGACATAGAACATAAAAATGATAGAGAACTAAATATTTGGAGACTGAGGTCCCAAGTGTTTCCTATAACTCGTGGAGTTGCTCTATATATCATGTCCATATACTTTTTATAATTTTTATTTATATTGCCACTTTATTATGTTTGGAGTTGGCATTTACTTTTTATTTTACAATCATCTTTACAAAAGAGTTAAAGCTTGGTTCAAGGAATTATAGAAGGAACGACAATCTTAAAAAGAGTGCGCACCTCACTTTTGCTTAGTCAAATATTCAAGAAGTGCACATCTCTCTTTTACTTAGCAAAAAATTCTGTCAAATATTAAATATATAACCAGTTTAAATAAACCTACTGCATAGTATTTATGTTTTTCGTTAAATGCTTACCAGGTCTATCTGACATCTTATATAGCCCACATTTACAATTTATTCTAGATATACTCCGGTTTAATTTCTGCAGTTCTTCAAATCGTTTTCTTAATCCAGTAACTAATCACCGAATAAATTTTTCAGCAAAACCGGAATGATTTGAACTTTAAAATAAATAAAAAGCTTTAACAATAAAATAAACAAATTTATAACAAAAATGCCAAGTTAATTTAAAATCAGGAGAAATGTAGACTTGAAATATAAGCTCAAATGACAAACTAACAGTTAAGGTTTCACAACAAAGCTTTTATCCGAATTAAAATATTTGGATACTGAACACTTTAAAACTGGCTTCAGCAAAAATGCAGTTTTAGCAACTTACTCCAGCAGATGTATATCGCAAAATATATCGCAATTGTTTAAACAAATTATTTGGTCTATATTGCAAACCAATTTTTGTACTTGTAGGAGATGTAATTAATCTCAACATTTGTTATTACAACTTTGGAAAGAATGAGCAAGAAAGAGGCACGATGGACAAATATTCATCCTATAAATCCGCTGACAAACAAATTTTGATATAAATTTAATGTACAAACATGTGCATCGATTTTACTCTTGGTTTGGTAAGAAGGGATATGCACTCAGCATTTATTGGTTGGTAGGTAGAGATGAGCTACAAATAGGATTCTGGCATGCACCGTGGCTACCTTACTTTGCTCCCTTGCTTAGTTTACCGAGTTGCAGTTCCGGGTACCGTAGTCAGTTCAAACTGTACTTGCTACCTCTCTGTCTTCTAATGTGTTAAGATATATCAAGAGCCAGCTTAATTTGAAGAAAAATGTCTAAACAGTGATGAGATCCTGGCTGGAAAAAGGACCAGAAAAACTCGCAATAAGGGTTGCAGTTAGTATTTAAAGTATTTACTGGCCTGTTCACTATTAAAAATGAATATCATACACAAGGAGACTCGGAATCTGAAGTCTGTTTTCAAATAAAAAGACTTTTGGGGAAGCCACCACTACTTTTGGGTAATCCGTTTTCGTGTCCGGACACGGGTGAAAACAAAGTGGTGAAGGGAAAAATTGGTGAATACCAAAATGTCAAAATCCAAAAACCTCAAAATAGGACATACATAGGTGAATTTAAAAAATAACAAACTGACAATTATTATTCTCGTCCAAGCATTACATTCTCACTTTTCAATCAAAAAGTCGTACATCCAAGTTAATATTGCACTGAAACAATAAATTGTATCTGGTGAGTGCCAATATGTTCATTAAGAACCCTATATTTTTAATTATGATCTTTGCACATGTCTGTTTGTACACAGTCACAATGTTTTTAAAAAGCTGATGTGTGGTTCGAAATGATTCGTAACATGACAAAGTTATGGTGACGCCTATTTCTTAAAGGAGGTTTTGACTGTTTTGAGGTAGTATTTTGAGCTTTTATGCGGAAATTGTCATATTCACCATGATATCCACTAACCAAAAATTTGGAATTAATAAATATAGCCATTTACCATAAAACATTCACCCATATGACCATTTAACATATCTGACTTCCACCATATATCCAAAGCCCAACGTTTTAGCGCATAGAAGGTAGCAAACCTAAAGTTTTATCAGAAAATATAAAATAGCACTTTTAACTCCACCGTTTATTTGCAGAAATTAATTTTTGTACCGCGTAACATTAAAAGTTTTCCGATTCTATAACAAATAAATCGGTTGAAAAAGAGAAGCGCTATAAGTTATGCTGACTATAATTTTACTGTTTCTTCCTTGAACATATACATTACTATAGCGTATTGGACTCCATTTGCAGTTTATCAGATGTTCTGGGTTGGAATTTGCTACTTGCAAACTGCGATTTAAAATTTATTTTTCAAGTTTATACCTTAATAGTCATACAGTTTGCTCTGCCATAACTATGAAGGTCTGCTAACATGTAAAAAATACGTCGTAACAACTCGAGTTTCATTGAATTTTATTTAAGTTTAAATTTTATTATTTTACACAGTGTTGCACAAACAAGCCAGTAACGTTAACCAATCACCAAATTTTTTTGTACAGAGCCTGGAAGTAAAAACTTTGTTAACTGTTTAGGTAACGTTTTTACTAAAAGTAGTTTATTTATTTTAAAATTTAATGCACGTTATACATATCAATTGTTTGTTAATTAAATATTCAAAACCACTTTTCACCCCAATGCACTACTTTGTAAACGAGTAAGTATGTATATTGACGTCAAGCTTATCATTTTTAATTTATAGGCTCTTCGTCAAACAATTGTATTTTATAAACATTGCTTTCTTCTGATTACTATAATTTATAGCTATTATTTTTTTATGTCAATATCATCATCTAATTTTCTAAAACCAGCATTTTATGCATTAGTTATATTTTAGTCACTTTATTAAGCTACGTTTAAGCTGAAATGCAGAAGCCTTGTCAGAAATGACAAGCACCAGTTTATGTCATCAGTAGTTCTGAACTAGTCTTCTGTGTTCGTAAAAAAATCTTCATCCAACTAATTCAAAATAATTATTGACCATAACTAAAGTAAAGCAGCCTAATAGTAAATTAAAATCAATGTCATTTTCAAAGCTTGAAGTGGCTAACAAAGTTACAACTTAAAGTAGTCTACTGTCATTCAATGTCAGTTTATGCCATTTAATTACAATTTATTGTCAATTATAATTTTGCTAGTTTCAACTCGGAATGCTACCAAAGCTTATTTTTATATATCCAAATTAAACTCAAGGAGCATTTTTTCTGTGTTCGAAACATATTTTATAGAAAAACTGGTTTCTTTATTTGAAAATCCCCGAGAATTATATTTGAACATCAATTCACCACTATGTTAATACCCCGTGTATTTTTACTCGTTTTTATCTATTTAGTTATGCTGACCAATCCTTCGTTTCATAAAAGTCAGTTACCAAATTACAACAATTCACTGGAAAATTTGATTAGAAATTTCGATTGTTGTCATTTCAAAATTTATATTTTCTCAACTCGAGAAGACTTTTATGTTACGTATTTTAAAAATGAATTCAAAGCTAATTTTTTACCTGTACAAGCAGAAACATTAATCCAAAGCTTAAATAAAATCATTGATTTGTCTATATCGTTAGAAACATTAGAATTTCACAATCAAACAAATAACTTTGAGACAGAATATAACCATCATAAAACTCGTAAATTTTTAATGTGTTTTCTGCACTTGTATTTGCTATCATCATC
>JAQFYG010003948.1:0-11741 GCA_034694325.1 Entomobrya corticalis | reverse complement strand
TAAAAAATCTTGAAAGAAAGCTAATAAATAAAATGACAGGCTAACTGTTTTGCAGTAATATTTTGGTATCTTCAGATCCCATTCTTCCCAAATTGCAAGTCATGCGTTGGTCAAAATCAATGTCATCAACCTCAAAACATGCATGCTTAAGATTGATACGCTAGATAATCATAATAAAAAATTGCTGTGAGGATGTAACCAGAAGGCTATACTATTATTGTTATTGTGTCCTCCTGTGTATTTTTTCACTCAATGCACATACGTCAAATCAAATTGAATGATTGAATTATGATGAATCATCATCATTGGAATCAAAAACGATAAAAATACTTGCGAGCATCAATTCAAACATTCACCAATATTTTTAGTCGAGTCACCTTATAATAATGATAAAGTCCGTCCATGGAACTTTTCTAATTGCCCAACCAATCAAGGAGTGCTTTGTAAAGGTGGTTTTAAGCCGATAGATATCATCGATTGTAAATTACTGGTACAAGTTTCTAGCAAACCCGCTTGGCATTACCAGCAATTTCCTTATTATTTTTCGGTCACGGATATGGATATTAGGAACTTTAAAAGTAGCCAAATGCTGGTTGGTTGTCTTTAGAACGACAGAGATAGATAATGATGCATACTGACATAAAGCATGCTCACTTCTATATTTGAGCTCTACTAAATAGTTGACGGATGATTGTTGTAATTACTGATAACAAAGAAGATGATGCATCAAAATCTATTATTATCATGCACAGTCAAGATGCATCGACTTCATTTTCAGTAAAGTAATGATCATGCTGTCATGAGCTCCTTTTTATTTGAGGTAGTAATGAATACAGTAATTATATTTTGGCACCCTCTGTATCCAACCAAACCACGTCATGAGCTACTGAAGATCCAGAATATAAGAATTGAAAAAAATAATCTTCAAAGTATATCCTATTTGGCCGACTGTTTGAGAAGCATCAGTCAGATGTATTTATTTATATTCTGGTTTTCAGCTACTCAATTTTTTGAAAAGCATTAAGAGCTAATTACTGCTTATTAAGTAAAGTACAGCTTGGTAAAAAACGGAATTATGATTACTTAATCAACTTAATTGCTGACCATAAAGCTGTCAAAATTTAGCGTTTAGGGACTTGTCAGCAAAAATTGGTTTGCTGTGCTGTGCATCGTATGACTCCTTTGCTGTGGAGTTTTAGTTTTTTTTAAAGCAAATAGAATCTTATTTTAATAGTTTTGAATAGGTTTTTTTGCAAAGCATATGAAAGAAAATGTTTAGTTGTGGATAGGCTTGTAATAATTATTTTTAACAACTAACAAGACAAGCGAAAAATATGCCTATAGAACACCGTTAGTCATTCATAGACTTCATCATTTCATCAATGAAGTGGTAAGTCGAGAAAAGTGAATGATGGATAGAAAATGCATAACAAAGGTATAGAGAAATGGCGATGAAAGAACTGTAAGGATCGAATAAAGTGAGAATGTGAAGAGAACAGTTTTTTTGTCAGACAGCAGTAAAAATGGAAGAACGAAGAAGGGGGACGAAAACAAAATATTTTACAGTCAACAGCATAATGAAAACATATATCGCCATTCCTCTTGTCACCAGCGGGTACAAAACAGTTATAGTTATGGCGGAATAATTGTTAAAAAATCAACCCCGGAGTTCCGCATTCTCTCTTTTTTGTTGTCGTGCAGAGTGTAAGGATGATGAAGATGACTATTTGTGTGATTACGATGATAATGATTATTGCTTTATGAATGTTGCTGATAATGAGCAGATTGATGATGATGATGGCCTCTGCTGCGTTGTGTATGATTTAGCGGGTTGGTCGGTGGTTCCTCTTGTTAACGGGTACAATCATAATTATTTATATGAACTAGGCAGATGTTTTTACTTGGATGACTCGACGGACGGCTGGTTTACCCTATTACCAATGAGTAGGAAACAAGGGTCCAACGATTTCATTTGATATGAAATCGTTCATATCATAATGGACTTATGTATTAGTTCATGCACACAACACACGTCATTAGTAAATTACTTATAAATGGGCGAAAATTTTAGATTTTACATGTGTATAGATTTATATATTATGTATTGTCCTAGTGTATATACTCTAATGGGGTGTTATGTATGAATGTTGAAAGAATGAAAATATAAAAAGGCAGGCTGATTCTATTCGTGCCTTAATTTAGTCATTTTTTATGTTAGCAAAATGGTGTCGATTTTTCCACTGTGTTGAGTCGATTACCAGTGAATTAGAGGAAACAGCAACATGCGTACACAAATAATGATTTTTAATGGAAATTATTCTATTGTGTTTACCATTGGGAACTGAGGAGGAAAGAATGGGGAAATTGCATTACAAGAGGGGACTTAAGTCACATTTAAATACTGCTATTAGAGATGAGATGACTTTATCAACATGTTTTACATATTATTGTCGAATTCTATTAAGGAGTTTGAAATCAATGTTCACATTCTTAATTCTGCTTTTATTGCAAATCTAGGTTCTATTTGTACTAGACTAGGAATACTAACAAGTAACAACCATGCACTCTTGGGGGTTTTATTTTATTTTTCTCAACACGACTGTGTGATAACATATTAGTAGTAAAATCTGGAGCATGCATAAAGTTGGATTTTTTATGTAATTTGATCGTATTAGGCCATTGTAACTGCATACATATACGTATTTAATATAATTAGTCAATAAGAAAAAATTCATGAAGGTATCTATTAAGCTGTAAAAGTTAAAGTTGAATAGAAAACAAAATCATAGCTTCAATGCTTTGCGTTGATAATAAAATTACCCATACGAGCTTAATACCCTCAGAATATTTGTTGGAAATTACACTAGATTATAGAAATTTCCTGGTAATATAATTAAAGTAATTACACTGTTTGTTGTGTTACATTCAAAAAGAAATGTACACTATGCATCCTAAAACACTCTTTCAAGCTGTCTCCTTTTTCCTCCTTTCTCATAACGATAACCCTTTCTTTAGATATAAATCAAAATCATGGGGGTCCTGTGCACGTGCTCATCATACCATGTTTATTGTTGTAATTTTATATAGATGTAGAGATTTGATAATGATACAGGTGTGCTATATCATTTCAGCAAAAACTTATGCTTAATAATTATCTACCTACATGTATGATTTTTTTCTTATATATTACAGGAGATTTTGGAGAAAAGCTTAAGAAACGACGTCTGAGTGGGAACGAATGTTTTGGAGAGAAACTAGTCTCATCTGGACCCTTCAGAAAGGATCCAATTACAACCTCAAGCCCAAACAATAGCAAACGCACTACTGGTGGTAGTAATAACAATGGCAGCAGCACTGGACGCAGCAACGTGGTGCAAAATGTTCCTGTACCTTTCTGCCAACAATCACCGGATACGACCACCCAAACACCTCAGGTTTTTATATTGAATAAAATACATTAAAAATTTATTAATAATCACACTTTTTTATTTCATTTATTCGTACGAATATCGTTTTAAAATATTTATTTTTTCCTGTAGACTGAAATGTCACCAGCCTCCTCGGTATGCTCGGATGGGTCTACAATCCTGTTCAGTTCTTCAACTAGTGGAAGTAATTCAGGAGGAAATCGATCATTATCAACAACACCCACTCCATTACTGTCATCGTCTTCTACCTCATCATCAGTTTCAGCAGCTGCTGCAACTACAACGAAAATTGGCAGCTCACCTAGTCAAGATCAGGGACATTGTGATCAGTTTGTGTGGCCATCACCTCCTACAACACTTCATCAAACTACAAGTAATTTGAGCTCATCAAACATCATCGCTCAATCCTCAGCACTACCGCAGCTATCCCAACAAACTCCTGCAAATGGAACTTTCTGGCTTAGTCCAACCAACTCTTTAACGACTTTCTCAACTGGTCCAACTGTGAGTGTTGGCAGCAACAGTTTGACACTTAATTACGTGCAGTCACCTAACAATACTAGCAATGGCGGCTGCATCTCGTCTGGAACTATTATTAGCAGTAATACTCCCAGTCCTATTACAATATCGATGAGTCCTAAACCTGGCAATAATGCCAGCAATAAAACATCTTCTACATTCGCCTCTGGTACGGTATCTGCTCCAACTACTACAACAGCATCTACAATTGCGGCAACTACGCCAACGAACAGCGGCAATAGTATCACGTCAAGTAGTAATGCTACCAAGAAAACTTATCAACCTTTCACCTCGAAAACGGTAAAAAGGCCAAGTTCTCCATGTCCAAATGTTGATGTACGCCAGCTTCCAAAGGAGCAAAATAGACCGCCTCCTATACCTGCATCTCCTTTATTAACATCTTCGACAAACAACATCGCAAACAAGATATCTCCGTTAGTTCCCTCCACACCTACAAATGTCACTGGAAATAATAATGCTGCTAACACAGCTATTACTGGCTTGTCAACTCTACCGATCGTTACAAATTCGAACATTTTGTTCACAGTTACGCCACCGATTGTCGCCACCAATAAAACGGAAATTGTTAGCTTGTCTACAGCAACTTTACCAATCCTTCCATTGCTGACCACACAAAAGCTTCCAACTGTTGGTCCAATTGACACCACCTGTGGTGCTCCCACGATTGTCACTACTCTTCAGCCAAATACAGGCATCTTTAGTGCAATCGATGCGAATACATTGTTTCCTACTGTGCAACAAAATAAAGAGTCTGCTAAAATCCTTCCAATAACAAGCAAACCATCAACATTACAACAACAGTCTTTGTCTTCGGTTGTGAAAATTGAAACCAATGTAAAAAAGAGCGATGAAATCAAATCTGACAAAGAGATCATATCCAAATCTCAGGGAAAAGATGGAAAGGACAATAAAATATCAAAAGATGGAGACAGCAAATGTCCTTTACAATTGGCACAAGATATTTTGAACAGATTTGAAAAGAAATCTGGCGATAAAAGATCTGAAGCTGGAAACAGTAGTAAAAGTAATGAGAACGGTAGCAATAGCAAAAATATTAATTCTACGACTCCCGCGACACCGCTGGTGAAATTGAGTGGAGAGGAGAAAGCAAAAGAAAAAGCTGGATCAGCAACAAAAGCCGTAAAATCAACAAAAGATGTGAACAGGATGGAAGAAAAGAGTAATAAAAATGAGGCAACAGCTGCAGCAGTGGCCAAAATTGATTCTTCCTCATTGTCATCTTCAGCTACTGGGACGACACCTAAGGCTGACACCGTATCAGCAACAAAACAGACTAATGAGTCGGGAGCAAATAATAAAAATTCTCCTTGTGTAGCAGCGGAAAGTAAACTTGGAGCGACGTCCTCCACACCAGATATTGTGGTGCTACAGCATACTGGTGACAAAACTAAACTCCCGGTAGACTCATTGAAGCAAACTATACATCCAAATCCCGTTATACTGACTAGTAGTCCCTCTGTATCCACAGTTTTTACCAATAATGTTACAAGACCATTTAACACAATTGTCGCATCCTCCGGCAATACCACCACACAACTCCATCATCAGCAATATCCACAATTTTCAGAGCATACAATTATCACATCACAGGGATCTGTTATGAACACGACGCCATTAATATTGAAGGATGGGCTTACACTAGCCACAGATCAGGGACTAACGTTAACGACTTCCGTCTCAGGACCGATTCCAACCATTTCATTGTCCGCCGTTGGGAATCAGCTCATTCAAACAAGCGGCGCACCTGTACCCTGTTCAACTACATTGACTGCCGGAGGCTTAGGCACTTTCGCTACAGCGGGCACCAACCAAATCATTTTGCAACAACCTCATGCCACGTCAGACCCATCAAATGGTGCTAACCCTACTTTCATCACGACGTCTACTGGCACAGGGCAAACCAGATATCCAATTCTCCAAACGATACAACCATTATTCCTTAATTCTGCTGGATCAGTTGGTGGCCCATTGATCATTTCGCAGCCGACACAAGCCTCCCAAGATCCAAATCATGGAAATCCAACAATAGCTCAGCAGTCTTTCATTTACGATCAGAATGGAACTCCCACGGCCACCATTGACGCAACTGGAGCCTTTCAGTCAATTCTCCAGCCAGCGACAACTACTATGGTGCTAGATCCCAGCATTTGTGCTGGAAATCCTAATCTGGCCGGTGGGAAAAAGAAAAAGAAGCGTTTGAGTAAAAAGCAACAGCAGCAACAGGCGCAATTACAACTTCAACAGCAATTTATTCTCCAACAGATACAAGCACAACAGCAACAGGCAGCAGCAGCCCAATTCGCGCCTTTGACCATATTTCCACAGTCTTTCAATCTTGGTCCACAAGGTTTCAGCCTTCAGCCAACTATGAACTTTTTCCCATCTCCGACAATTTTGACGCTACCCAATCTGATTCTAAATCCTGCAGATGGGACTCTTTTCATTCAGCCTTCAACGCCTATACCTACTGCTACCACTGCGCCGATGCAGCAAACAACCATGAAATTAGGACAGTTTCCACTGACCACTACCACCACCATTCCGCAGAATCCTCAGAATATTGCACCCAAAAAGGATGGAAATGGGGGCATAACAGTAGTTCAGAATTTGATGGAACCTTTGAAACCTGCTACCACTCCTGGGCTAGATACTGGCTCTGATGACTCTAGACAGAATCCAACGCCAGATTCAAGCACAAATGATTTACAATTGGGGCTTATCAATGTTGCTACTGGACCAACCCAACAGACAAACACGATTACTTTGAATATCCCTGCACAAACTACTACTTCCGTACTTCATAATCCTAACCCGGTGATGAACAAGAAGAATTCCAAAAGTAGGACTGTGAGTAGCAGTAGCACAACTGTGAAACGGATTCTCCCACAAAAACAAATTTTACCAAAAATTGACTCGACGACGCCTTCCACAACTGAGAATGCGAATTAATAATTCTATTTTAATCGATGACGCATAAATATGTAGCGTTTACACAATATACTACATTTAATACAAATTGTCTAAAAATAATAATAACAAAAATCAATGAAATTGCATCGTTTTGATTAAAAATTTCTCGTCTTCTCAATCATAGTTTTTGAATGTTTAGGAGATATTTTACAAATTACAAATTACTTACAAATATAGCAATTAATATACCAAATGTAAACCAAAAATGTACTGCTGAGATATGAAAAGGAGATCGTAAAATCGTAGTTATTATAGCGTAAATTCACGTAGTCTTTTCAAAAGAGATTGTATTAATGACAGTCAACTTTTTTTAGTAATTTAAATATTATACGATGATGAACACAAATTTTCATCAATATTCAATCGTAATCTGTATCACTCGACATTTAATTTCATATTTAAAGATAGGTCGGTAAACCTGTTGTAAGACTATTGTAATTCTCTATCTAAATATATATGACTTTTGGTTAAAAAACTGAATTCATGTTGTCTTATTAATGATAACTATATGCTTGTTATACCTATCTACTACCGTACTGTCTCTTGTATAATTCGATGTTAATTGACAAGTAGTAGGAAATTAATGGATGTGTTTGCTGTAATCTCAATCTGTTGTTTGTTGATGGGAATGATGGGATATTTGAGAGAGAGAAATGCTGGATGCAGAATCAATAGTTTCGTTCTGCCTGTTATATATAGCGCTTTATAGTTAAATCGTAGAAGCTAACGCAACATTTACCCGTGAATATTGGATACACAAAGTCAATCAATGATTTGAAACAGGTACACTATTTACAAAGATGGAGTAGTTTGAAGTTAGACTTAAATAATTTTTAGTAAAACTGTAAATATACTTACTTTTTTGGGCATTTAATGGCATTTATATATGTGATGTGATATAAATACGTTTTAAAACATGAATAGAGTAGTAATGAAGAACATTTTTATGTTTTACATGCTTATCGCCTTTTTTAAACTTATGCAATGTAAAATGGATGTTTTAACTGTATCTCTTGTTGATTATTTTTATTTTAGCTTTAAAAAATGTTTTAAAAGTTGGTTCGGTTCTCCTTGCCGTGATGTTTTTAAATAAAAATGGTTGTTATTTTATTTTTAAGTCATGTAAAAGCTTTCTCATTATTTTTGGTTGTGCCTGAACTACCTATGTGTCTAATTATATTACAATAATTATTACGATTTAGTTCCTTACCGGTGACATAGATAATATGTAGTTTAAAATGTTGGTTTAAAAATAATTGATTTAATTTATATAGATATATAATACAGATGCCAACAGTGCATTTGCTGGGTAAACCAAAAATTGATTTGTAAAAAATAGAAAGTACGTAGACATTAGAAAATAGTTAAATTTTTTTATCATGACTGACATTTTATGTTAAGTAAAATAGTTTTTATTGCAAGTGATTATGCTTACTTGTAAGTTGATGTTGTCTCATGTCTCACCTGATAAAAATGTAAATACGCACTAGAAAAATAATAGTACGACTTTTTACAAAACAATTTGATGTTAATTAGTGCTTATTGTGACACGATAAATTATTCTGCTCTGTCAACTGTACATTGTACGTTTTAACGAAACCAACATCTCTACTGCTACCGAAGATCTGAATGTTTAACAAACTGTTTTTCGCATTTAATTTTCCAATCCACATACGAATTTAATCATGTTAAATTGTTGCTTGTTAATTATTATTCACCTGTACATGTAAGTTGTAAATCAGCTTTAATTAAGCTAATACTATTTTTATCATTAGTAATTAATGCATAATATAATCTACAACTATATGTCTGTACGTATGTATATTGTAAATTAGTAATCCATTAAAACTTGCAAATTACATGTTTATATATATTGTGAACTGTTTTAGAAAATTGTTTTAAACTGTTACTACACCTGTAATTTATAATTGATTATATTAAGTCACATCATCATTCATCATCACTATTGTAAGGACGTTTTTAGCGTGCTGTTGTTTTATTCTAATGTAGTTTATTAAGTAGCATTTATGATATATGATGTCTAATGTTTAAAAGAATCAAAAAGTGTTGAAAACTCGTCCACATTTGAAAAAAGGTTTATATACAATTTGCGAATTGTCTTAATAAATCACAAAACAATGTTTACTAATCAACATATGTCCACAAATTGAATGTTTTAATCTTCTTTCAGAATAACATACCAACACATATATGCATTATTATGAATGTTGAAGAAAAGCATGAAATATATTTTTGAACAACAGTTGGCAGTTTGGCATGATGAGAATAACTGCAAGCACTTTTACCTGAACAATTGGCAAATTCTTGCCCACACCGAAAGTTAATTTTTTTGATATTCCGGATCCTTTCCTAACAAACTACTAACAATAAGCTCTGCTATGTACTTTCAATTCAAAAATAAAATTTTCAGTGTTCCTTCAAACTTAAAATTGCCTTTTTATACCATCTCTGCCCAAGCATAACTCATCTCTCTATATTTATAGTCTTCCGGCCTTTTAGAGACGAAAATCTATATCGCTTCAATTTGAATCCTTTTATAGACGACATTCTGTAAGCAAAGTAAATAGTCAAAATAAACCATGTGGACAAAAAAGTCATCGAAGGAAGTCAACATAGACACACCGTGAGCAGCGTTTCCTTGAGCCTGAGTTTGTGAACATCCACAATAACTTTCACTACGCCAGCATCTCATTTTTTCCCTAAAAGAGCCAACATTTTCCCATTGTCTTATCATTCCCCATATATCATTGTTGATATTCTTGGTAGAAGTAAACTGTGCTTCTAAGCTTGAATTATAACAGGCTTCAAAAGCACAGAATTGTGTAATATATATGACTCCATACATTCCCTAGTACCGAATCAGAAAAAAATAATTTATTGATTGTATTTGTAGGTGTCTTGTTTTTTGTTTTTAAACACATTCATGAACAAAAGGAAACCCCATAAAGTTTGTCGTATTTTTAGATAAAACAAAAAACCAATTTGTTGTGGAAATAGCAGCTCTACATAAACACACCTTGTTAGCAGTACGGAGAAGAGAAAAGCTTTCATTTTTCTTCCTTTCTCTCTTTCTGGCTATTATCTACTCTTTTCATACTCTCATTATCAAAACATACACTTCTCCCAAAAACAGGCATGGAAAAATGGAAAAAGAAAGAAACCAAAAAGGTGGAAGTGAAAGCTTGCGGAGAGGATTGGATAGAAACGAGCTGGTAGAGAATAGACACACACGACACGGCGCTTCGTGGCAAACGGGAAAATGTACCGAAATAGCGCTGTGCACTCATATTCCTCTAACGTTCTTCCTTTTCAAGCGATCAGTTTGAGTTGTGGCGATGAGGAGCAGGGGTGACACGAATAGGAGCACACAAAACACATACAAACTGCACAATCAGCTTTCACGAGCATTTTTATTCCATTGAACTTTCACGTAGAAAATAGTGAAAGTGTAATTATAGATGTGCATCTATCTCTCCTTGACCTTATCATAATAAATAAAGGTTGAATTTAGTAAAGGAAAGAGAACTAATAAACATATAAATTATTTTGTTGTATTGTTTGATCCTCTTCAACTATAATTCACGTCAGCTTAAAATAATTTATCTCTGCTCTACTTACAAGCAGCAGAAATTCTGGCTTTTGGATTGGAATCTACTTTTTCGACTGTTGCTACTACTTGGTAAGTTTTCTTTAGCATGCAATTATTCATCAGGTGGCAGTTTTGGCATGAGATTCTCAAGTTTCCCCCTTCCTTGTTGCTTTGTAGTGCGATTTGTTCCTAATTTTTTGTATGCAATAGTTTTTTAAATTGAATGTGAAATGAAATGTTCTTTCATTTTACGGTAATGAATAATGGCGATATAGGAATAAGTTTCTTTCTGTTTAAAGTGGATAAAGTTTGATTTCCATCCTTCATTTTAGAATCCTTGGCTGCTGAGAAGCCTTTGAAGATTTTCTTCATTGTATTTCAATCTCGAGTAAATATATAAGAAAGTTTATATGTGCATGTAATAAAATTAGTTTCATTTCACAGTTGTCAACTTTTTCATCATGAGTTTTGTCGTTTTTCTAAGATAAAAATCGTACTTACTTGCTTTCTCTATTTATTATTAGTTTACTCACAGTAGTTGATTCACATAAATGACAATAACAGCCCATGAAAAGGAGGGTTAACAATGGGAACCCAGTTCATCATCTTCTGCCTCGTTTGCATTAGTAACGCTCCATATAGCTCACTCTCCTTTCACCTTTCTTTCTATTTACTACATTCCTTGTCAGATCTGCAATCTAAGTGAAAGAGTCAAGGAAAGACGGAAAGTTTTATTGAATAAATATGAACAATAAAACATTTTCCTTTCATTGAATTCTTTTCTCTTTTCAAAAGAAACTTATTTACTAACTTTTACTTTCTTATAAAACGGCAATATTTTACAGCATATTATTTCACCAAAATCAAAGCCGAAATTTTAGTCAATGTAAAATGATTTTGTGCAAAACAAATGCACCATTACTGCATCCATATATTCATTCGTGTTTATGCTTGCATAACTGACTAGTTGAATGCCTATGGGTGTGCCGTTCAACAGCCATATCGTAAGTATTCTATATTGATTTCTTACCAATATTTATCCAGTTGGGTACATATTTCTAGTTAATTCTTTGTTGTTGCATAATAAAAGCACAAACAAGTTGCTTGAAAGGCATACATATATTTATTACGTATTATAACAAGGTCAGTCATAACATATTCGCACATTTGGC
>JAQFYG010003947.1:0-11745 GCA_034694325.1 Entomobrya corticalis | reverse complement strand
GTATCGTCTCCCGTGTTAAAATTTTAAGGTGCTTTTAAGGTTCCTATTTTTATTTTCAGAATGACAACATTGTTGAGTAGCTTTAGGCAAAAAAAAACATTTAATTGTTGAGAGAATACGCGTGAAATATTTTGTTGCAGCATCAAATATATACTGTATTGCGATACGGCTTATAAATATTACGCATGTTTTTTCAACAAAAATATAGTAAATAGCTCTAAAATTACGTATTAGACTCAAAAAAATAAGATTAAAGTTTAATATATCGTGTGGCGTTTAAATTATTAAGAACAATTTGTGTTAAAAATTAAAGTTTAAGACATGAACGTGTCTACAAATTGGATTATTTACATCAGCAAACAATAGATTCTTGCATCCTTGCACGTAATAAGCCACCCACAATCATAATTTAAACTAAACTTAATTTTATTTTGTTCCTTAATATGGATGAGATTTTTTTGTGTTATCACAAATTTTTCAAGATAATTTATCATTGTGCAGTCATATGGCTCGTGTGAGAGATTAAAAAAGGAAATTAAACGGGTATACGATACATGCCTTGTTTCCTAAAAAAATATAAATAGGTATTTAAGTCCTCCCTCAAGTTATACATTTTTTTGGGCTGCATTGTTGCGTGTGACTGAATGAGTGACTGGATTAAAAATTAGCGCAGAATATCTACGCCGCCGTTAGTAATATTTTTATAGTTTTTTATATGGCTGACTTCATATTATTTTTGAGATGGCGTTAGGACGCGCTGTGTTTTTATCTTTATCTTTCCTTTCACTATTCTTTTAATCGCTAATTACCTAAATTTGAATTGGACTGTCACGATGACAGAAGCGTTTTAATTTTTTTTTCTGGTGCTTTAAATTTAATCTCTGTAATTATTTTATAGGCATTCAGCCATAGTAATATTTAACACGCGCTATATGCTAATTAAGCTTGACGTTGACAACTAGCAATTATGCTTAAAAATTTTATTTCGTTATCTGGATTCATTGTTCATTATGCGAGCTATATTTTGGTTTTAACTTTTTTTAGCTCCAACTGTCATAGTTAGAGTGTAACGGTCACACGTCACACTCCATTCTAAAATAATATGAATGAAAGGTCAGCAATGCCTTTGATGACCAAAACAGCTAATTATGAACGCCAATCAAAAGAATTTTCTAGATTTTTTTGATAATCGAACATTCTAGAGAAAAGCTTTAACTATATCGCTATCAATTGATTCGTTATATGAAACGGTTGACCACGTTTTGACTAGTTTAATTGCCTTGTTTTTTATATTTTGTGTACCAACCTATACCCTTATGCCCTAAAGCTAAAAAACCTTGAAAAATTATTAGAAATGTTAACTTTAACTATTACGAAATTTTTATAACTCATTTTTCTCCTCTTCCATTTTATTATTTATTTATTATATAAAAAATACAAATTATTTATGACGGCAACAAAACACAACAATCAAGCGTAGAAAATTATGTAAAATATGAAAGTTTTCAAATTGCTTGTTTTTGTTTATCATTTTGAATATTTGGTGCTTTAACACCTTATCACACGGGCACGATCATCATAAAAATTATATTTTTAATCATCTTTGTTGTTAGGGTCTCTTGGTGTCTAGTGTCTAGGCACCTAAATTCTAAAAAGTTCATTCAAAATATAATTTTTATTGCGATTATGACGGCGGTTTGGTTTTGGCGGTCTACTTTCTTCGCTTGACCATCATCTTTAAAAAAATATTCAAAATAGAAATTTTGCTGAATGACTTGAACCAAAGTCATTGGTCAACCTCATCTTAGCATGACCGTCGAGGTGTCGATGTAGCTGTTAATGAATAATTTTGTTTGCCATTTTGTTTTTGTAAATATTTTAAATATATTTCATTTCGAAATCACATCTCCTCGTGGCTTGGCAGAGAATATGATCTTTTACAAGTTGATAATGATGACGGAATACTAACGAAGGTTATCTTTATGAATAACTGAATATTAGATTGTTATTGTTTTTTATGAAACCTTTCATTTTACATTTTTAGATGACCATTTGACCACTGGTCTCCAATCTTCGTGCACCGTTTATGGATATATTTTTTTCAAAAGCAATTCGTCTTTTGTGATGGTCAACGTCAAGTTATGCAATCCAGTGGAAAAATTTAATTTCAAAGTGGAAATCAGAACAACAAATATGTCAACACATTTGTTTTTTAAACAAACAATCAGTCAACAAATTTAGAAATGCAAAGTGCGTAGCAATTATCGTTAGTATAAACGAAAGGGTTAAAAAAGTAGGATAGGGCAGGGCCATAACCAGTAAAAAAATCAATGTCTTGTTGACTTAATGAAAAAAATATTATAACGACGACGAACCCTTTAAAACGAGGGATTACGCAATCCCAAGAAGAGTGAGTAGTCAGTAGAATGATTAATTATGTCATGACATGCTACTTAGCATTTGGTTTGGCGTCTTGATTCTTGATGGCGACCGTTTGGCGTTCATTGAGCGTTGCGCTAGTTTCGTTAGTTGGTGCATGTGTGTATATACCTATATGACTATAATAGGCGTTCGGACGCCTATATAGTACCTACTGAATGAAAAGGAACCTTTGATTATTAACGGCAACCGAGCAAAATTGACATGCTCTTTATTGATGATTTTTTCTCTATTTTTGGATAAAAATATTGATACATTTTTATAGAAAAATGTTGTGTACAAATCAGTACGTGAAGTGCTAGGTCAATAGATTAGTTTCAGCTTTTTATTAAAAGTTAAATAATTAAAAGTATATAATAATTAAATAAAATACTATATAGTTATTACTATTTTTTTGGATTATCGATTGATTCTGTTTCGTAAGATGCTCCTTATAATGATCTACATTACAAATAAATCAGAAAAAACCTAAAAATTTTGGTAAAGGCGCCGAATTGCAACAAATTTTTTTTTTCATCTTTTCTTGTCATTTTTGTTTCAATTTGTGTTCCTATAAACTAATCGTTTCTTTTTGAATTAAATTAAATACTGAAAACCAATTTTATGTACAAAAAAGTAGAACACAAGAAATGCAATTTAATTTTATATCTATATCGTTTAAGCTTAATCAAAAAATTAATTTAAATTTAACTGCATTTGTAAATGTTTTATCAATCCAAAATCCAAGCCATTTGTAAAACCAGAAACATCCTTATATTTTAGCAAATAAGCCGCCAATCTTCTGATCACCATCACCTTTTCCTTCCTTTAAAAAATCTTTTGGCTTATTTATTTACATTTAAAACTTTATTTAAGATTCTAATCATCACGGATTCAACAGTTTAAACATTTAAAGCAAACACTTATCATCATCATAATTACAATATAATTATAATTCAATTTTCTGCCTTTTGCAACAAAACACATAAAAAATTATACAGCAAAAATAAAACCCAACACCCCAAACAAAAATAACTCAATTTAATATTATCTCATCAGCAACAAAACCACTATATTGCGTGAATTTAGACATTACATTTATTAGAATGATAAGATGCAGGTACCGCTACTACGCAACTTATTACGCAGCTTTATAAGGACCTGTTATCTGTACTCCCGTCATATGTTCTAGTAAGTTGTTTCGCTAAAAATAAATATATTTAAAAAAGTTGTCTAAAAATGCCTACATACTTGCATTACAATTGTTCAATTTTGGATAACAATTGATGGTACTTGGTAATTCAACATGCAGTACTGATGTTATTTCTTTGCTAAATGACAGGTGTGGATACATTCATTACGATGCAGTTTTACTCGCCTCAGATTATACATATATTTTATATAATAGCTACAAACACTATTATAAAATTATAAATCATTTTATACTTTTTTTTGTTGTTTCCGCATTTCTTGTTGTTGGTTTGTTGATGTTGGTTATGTCCACATCATCAAAATGTTATTTAGTTGGGTTTTCATGCAGTCATTCACTGTTTGTTACTATAACTTTGATGATCTTCATTGTTGCAATTTAACTTTATTTTTTAACTTGAACAGCAATTGCAATAATGCAACTTTTGCTAACATTTAGATATAGAATAAATTCATAGAAATGTAAGAAAAAATTAGCATACTTGTGTGGTTTTTATAAGTAGTCCCATTATTACAAATCTTCAAAAATTGCAATAGTAAAATTTTATATCAAGTTTTCAAAACAATTTGTCAGTTTTATCATCAAATAATTATAGTTTAGGTTTGATCCAACCATAAAAACACTTCTAAAACGACCAATTTGTCAAATGGTCATAACTAAAACAATTAGTATATATTATTGTCATTTTTACAAATTTTGACTAATTTTACCGCCATTGTAAAATCCAGGATTTAAAAAAATTATATTATCATTTATGGCCAATTACAAATTCTCATGTTAATTATATCAAATTTCTTAATATTTTTTTTTATTTTAAAAGTTATGACTTAATCCTAAACCACGACTCTTATTTATTACGGCAGCGCCCAAAACAATTTGAACAATTTTTTTCCTCTACAATTTCTCATATTTGTAAAACGGCAATAAAAACTACACGTACTAATCCGTATTTTATTGCAGACACTTGAGTATTAAGTCAATAGACTTTTCAGCCCAACAACCAAGGTTCTTCTGGGTTTTGCCCCATCATAATAAAAACCAACAATGACTCAACAATCACGTATGCAATAATGCAATATAAGTACTTAAACTCATGTTTTTTACAGAAGAGGAGGATGAGGATGTCGTCACATTTTTATAGCAACATTTCATTGTTAAATCGCATAAAACTGCATTTTATTTTTTTGTAGTACCAGTACCTGTATAGTTAATCGCTAAACTCTTCTATTTTTTGCTATAATTTTAATTTTGCAACTTATCTACAAAACCAAAAGATTTTTGCATTGTTTTAGCTACTTAAGTACTCTTACGATATGATAAGCACCATAAAAAGATGAGTGATGAAGGCTTTTTACTTAAAGCTTATCAGGAAAATATCTTAAGATAAGCGTCTGTTTGCATAATCCTGACCGTCATAATTAAATATGATTTAAGCTGTAAGGTTAAGAATTAACTATCAAAGTGTTACCACGATGGCGATAATGAAATATTGTTGTTGCATCTAAGGAGTTCCTGGCACCTTGCTTTTATAATACTTAACTATTATTTAATAGTTAATAGTAGATTATCTCATAATAATTGTCGTGTTCCTTGTTCATTGTTGAATCATCTAATAATCATGTTATCAAATCAAAAAGTATATTTGTGACGAGGTTTTATTTATGAAAATACATGAAATTTTGGAGATTGCAGGTGTGATGATGATGATATCTTAGCGACGCAATAGGGAAATGAGCTAATCTTGAAAATCTCAAGGTGAATGACATTTTTAGTGAAAATGTTAATCAAAATATGATTATTAATTATTGGTGACAATATTTTTAATTTTTATGATTGTTATGGTAATTTGTAGAGAGAAAATTAGAAATGATGGGAGCAATGCCAAATTGTTGAATATTTTAAACAACGGTGACATTAAATTTTAGATATGATTTCATGTTGAGTACTAATTAAGTTGACAATTGATGATGAGCCTTACAAGTTACAAGTCTTGAACTGCTTGACCATTTCACACTTCTGGTTATCAATTATGCATGTTTAATGTTTATCCATTGTCCATTGTTGATTTCCACTACATTGTTACCTGAAAGAAAAATAAGCTTGTCTCCAATGTAATGCAGATAGGTGCAAAACATTTCCCTTGAATTTGTTTTGTCCACGAATTGAGTTTCAAATTAGTTTGTCCTTTTGCCCCTATTACTGCAATAATTGTTTTTCAAATTAGCATATTTAAATAAATTACAAGTAGGAAAAAAAATTTCAAAAGTGACAATGACAAGGAATTTATTGTCCAAGAGTAAGTTGTAATGATAATAGGCTTTAGAGCAGGTGAGTCAACAGCCAACATTGACACCAATTAAGTAACTTACTACTTGGAATACATTATAGAAAATTAAATTTTCAAAAATAGACCGCAAGAATTTTATTTAAAAGATTTACAATTTTATGGTGAATTTCTAAATTTTTTAATGAAAACACTCTATTTTTGATCAAACTATTTGTCTTTCTAACAAATGAAAATTTCTTTTATAAAAAATAGTTACATGTTACATAACTGTTTTTACGAATTTTCTTGAAACTATAAAAAAATTGATTTTATATTGTTTTCAAATTTGTTTGTTTCTCATGTTTCTGCTTCTGGTATTTGTACAAATTTAGATTAACAATTATTGACCAAATATTTGTAATTTTCATGGAATATTGCAACAGCAAGAAACGAAAATCTAGCTCTTTATCAGTTCAAAATGGAAATTTGTACCTAAAATTAGACGCTATATTTTATTGCAAATATGATTAAGTTCATTTGACAATTAAGTAAAAAAAATTTATTAAATGTATTATTACAAAATAATTATTAGTCTGTGCATGTTATAAGTTATATTACAATTAACCTAACTAACTGTTGTCCTATTGATACAACAAGCCAATACTCACTTTTCCCAATGTTTTAAGTTTTACTCCAATTAAATAATTTAAGATTACTTGGCTTTTATTCCATAAAGAGCATGTTGTTTTTCTATAATTTAAGCAATCAATAACTATACAATAATCACATTAACACCCAAAAGTTTATCAATCTTAAATCCTCTTTTTTGCATTATTGATCCCACAAACAATTGAGGTAAAAGTGGTATATAAGCTCAACCAAAGTAATTTCCCACTCATTACATCTTTCTCTTTCCAGTCATTATCTTCCATTATTTCTAATTTATATCTGTCACAGCCTGCCACAAAAATTGCATTAATCACTTTAGATAATATCGGAACTGCCAAAATTTTAATATTTCTCCTCCCATAACGTACCCAATGTCTTCTTGGCAAGTTATCAGTGATTCGCAGCATTTTAATATTTGAAATCTTTCTCTGTACGACTTCCAATCTAAAAGCAAACAAAGAGAGAACACATAAATGCACTTTATAAAGTACCAAATCTGATGGAACTTTAAAACCGTTAAAAATAATATACAGATCCAAAAAATCACTAAAAAGACTAAGCAAATGCAGCCAACATCCAAGCCAAACAATTTAAATTTATCATTCTCCAAATACTCCAAAACAATTTCATTATCTTGTTCATCATTGTCAACAACAATGTTGTTATTTTTGTCATTTCCAAAAATCACTGTTACATGCTGCTCCCAATACTGAAATATCATGGGCATTCCAATCAAAACAAACAAATCTGTATAAATATATGTCCCAAAATCAATAAACGTTGTTTCTGGCTCAATAAATGTGTCCATTTGAAATTTGAAATATGCATCTACCAATAAGCTTGTACACTCTGGATTGATAAGTTGACCAATACACAAAAAATTAAAAGTTAATGTCCACGACATCATCGTTAGTAGATTTAATACAAAAAATCCCACTTCAAAAAGGTTATTGATATCCAATCGAGTAATAGGCCAAAATAAATATTTCATCAATCCAAATATTGAGTAAAAACCTGTCCACAATATCCAATGTTCAATGTCTTCTGGAACAATGTCTTTACAATTTAAATAGACAACGAATAAGCGTACCATCAAACTATAAAAATTTGCACAAACGAATCCTTTAAAAATTGAGTTTGTTTTAAATCCCAAAATTTCTTCATTCCATTCCCGTTTGTTAAAAACGTCATAACCGTATTCGACGGAAGAATAGGTGGAGATGCAACGAATGATAATAAACATGTAGACAAATATTCCAGTGAACCAAAAATTGATGCCATTATTGATATCTTCGTTCTCTGGATATTTACACAAAATATTTTGGAGAATAGTGAACGGCAAAATGTAGAAGGATTCCACAAGCACTTTAATAACGATTAAGGTGGGGAGCATGTTCCCTTGCTAGGTTTTTTGGAAATAGTCTTCTGACAAAAACAAATTGCCGCCAAATTTGCTCGTTTTCAGCCATTATTCCAGACACAAATATTTTCTTTGGTTTTTTGATAATTGTTACTATTTTTTTGTTAATTATTTAGTTGATAATTTAAAGTAACTTGAGTTTACAATACTATGAAAAAATATAAATTATTTATTTATAGACTTTTTCTCTCAAATAAGAAAACAAATAATTACCAGATGTGCTTAAAATGCAGTAATACAGCTCAATGTTTTTTATGTTTTCTAAAAACATCACTTCTGATTTCCAGTTGGCCTTCAGATTCAGATCATTTTCCTTTGTTACTAGAGCCCTTTGCCTTCGATTTCTTTTGCCTGAGGCAATATTCACTATATTATGTGGTTGTAAAGGTTTCCTTCTTCGTTTTCCGTACATCCCAATCATCCCATAATAATATGAGCTTATTTTGGGTTCAACTGAGACTGTTGTGTTTTCATGCATGAAATGTTCAAATTGCATTGAATTCCTTCCAACCCCTTTTTTCAAATTTTCAAACATTTGGACAAAATTTACAAAAAATTTTCCATTAAAGATAATATTCAGAATTTTAACTTTACAGTACATAAATATAATTGAAATTTTTACGTCTTTAATGTTTATGGCCAAAAACCAAAGTTTTGTAATTTTTATCGATGGGAGAATGAAAACATTAATAAATATTATATTTTGTCACCGAATTTATCCTCCCTCAGTATTTATTTCAATTTTAGTATTTTGACTGAAGTTTTTTTATAAACGTATCAAAAAGTTGATGGAATTTGCAGTAGCATCCTATATACAATCCTGGTCTAAATAAAAAATATATATTCATATCAGCATGAAAACAATGGTTTTCTTCATCGTTTTTCGTCTGTGGTGACAGTTGCCTCAGCAAAAGCAATAGAATCGAAGGAGGCTGATAGATAACTACTACTATATTTTGAAGCTATAAAATATGAACAATATAATATTATGAAGTATATTAATAATTCTTTTGCTTTTTCTAATTGTATTTTTTAGATTTATGTTTCTAGAAAATATGTAATTTTGTATTGAACACGTAGTATTCAATATTAAATCCCTTTATAAAATGAACATAATAATGTTTTGTTTATGTTTTTATGAAACATGTTTTAATCTGTTCTGAACTTTATGTTAAAACATTCGGAAAATAAATTGCCCATTTAAGATATTTCTGAAAACGATGAAGTTTATGAAGCAACAAAATATTTATGAAAATTGAAGCAAACTTCTTTGTACTGCCAACGATAAATTGCAATTTCCGGGAGATTATACCTAAATTGCCTAAATATTTGGCAAAAGTTAGTTTAATGAAAGTGAACTGAAAATGTTTTGGTTTTCCCTTTACTCCAGGAAGGGACGGTCTTTGCTCACCCAACAGTTCAAAATAATACAGACTATCCTCCCAGATGAATACGGATTCTTGGCAAATATTTCAATTCCTCTTATATTCTCCCACACGGGAAGACACTTTTTTGCATTTCATTTTCTTAAAAAACTAATTATATGCATGTTACCTTTCAATTTCATTTCAGTATTTTTATTACAACCTTTTCAGGACAGTAGCAATTGAAGTATATATAGTAAAATGTCAAAATATTTTATAACAAAAACACTGTATTCAAGAGAATATATATCAAAAGCATGAATTTAGAGAAACATCCGACAAAGTTTCTTGAAGCGCTCAGCAAATAACCGTATAAACGATTATAAGCTATTGTGCTATTTTGGGATCTTAGATATTCTATAGGAATTTTATTGCTTTAGCTGTTGTGAGATGGATGTCTTTGCTCTAAAAATGATTGAATCATATTAAATATTACTACTGAAAGTTTTGTTTAAACCCATTGACTTGTTTGTATTGATGGTCAGTAAAATGAACTTGTTACTATTGTATAACGACGTAGCGGATAAGTGATATTTATAAAAATTATAATCAAATGATGTAATCTCCCAGTGATGCCCAATTAAATGAAAAAAAAACAATTTATAAGTATCATTCTGTAATTTTAAACTAAATGACCCATGATATATTGTACTTTTTAAAAAACATTTTATCACTGGAAATTGACCGATTTTGCGAACCGACAAACATGATAAAGTTAATATATTGCTGACAAGTCAGCTACTTCAAAAAAATACTTTCTCGCTAATATTATGTTGCAGCTGTTAAAAATTATGTTGCAGGTAGATGCTCAATACAAAGTTTATTTTCCGGCTTAAACCTGAAAGTGTAACCGAAAAGATATGTATTTTTCATTATCATGCTGAGATTTAATACAAATATTTCATGTTTATAGCTGAAAATGAAAGTTTTGTCAGGAGGAAAATGAGAACATATTTATTATATCCGGCTCCCGGATTTTTCCTCCTTCAGTACTTATTTCAATTTTTATTATTTCGAATGAAAGTTTCTTTATAAACGATTGAAAAAGTCGATAGAATTCACAGTAGCATTCTTTACACGATCGTGGTCTCACTGTTCCTGTGTCAAATAAAAATATTTATTTTCCTGTCAGTATGAAAATACTGGTTTTCTTCTTGATTTTGTCTGTGGTTACGGTTGTTTCAACAAAATCAGTAGAATGGAAGGAGGCTGACAGCGACTACTACAATGACGACGACATTTTGGAGGTCCATTCCAGTATAGGCTTAGTAAAATGGGCACGCGGACTACTTAAAAAAACAAAGACAATTTTCTGGATAGTGCTTTTCCAATCGTTATTTTGGAGTTGTAAGATATAAAAATATTTTATTAATAAAATATATAAATAAGTTTACATTATGTTTTCTCTAATTGTATTTTAAAATATATTTTTCTAGTTGTTTCGTTACCGTGGAATCTTGTCTCTAAATTCACAAAGTGACATTGTTTGGGCTCAAAAAGAGTTTAGTATTGACTAGGATGAAAATGGAGGATATCATACTAAAAGCTTCTCACCTCCGAGAGAACACATACACACATTTAGCTCTCATGAAAGCAGTGCATGAGTTTAATTTATCCCTTAATTTTCCAACAATGTTGCGCAAGATTATTATTGGTGACAGATGGTAAATCTTTTGATCTCACTTTAACCAAGAAAGCCGCTGACGAACTTCATCGCATGGGAGTCAAAATTTACGTCGTTGGAGTTGGGAATGTCAACAACTCAGAGTTAGATTACATCTCTGCCAACGAAACTGCTAATGTCTTCACCACCGGAGATTTTGAGGGCATTTAGAAACTTGCTCTGCCTGTCAGTGAAACTGCTTGCAAATATTAATGATAAAAGTGAAGACCTACTTAACAGTATCAATATATATGATTCTAATTTTAGCTTTAAAATATTTATTTAGACATTCATGTACAAAAAAATATGACTCATAAATAAAATTTTAAAACATAATTTGATTTTTTGGCCGATTAAAATTGAAATATAGCAGTAAAAAGGGTAATTTTTGACTTTTTCATAAATGAATAAAATATGATTAAAAACTCAACATGTTTCATTCGATGTTTTAATTGTATCACCAAAACTTTGTAGTTAATTTATTTGAACCTCATTGTTCCTGGATAATGCGATTGGTTTTGACGTTATTTTTGTTGTTACCAACAAGCAACATTTGTTTGAAATCCATGTTCATCAAAAATGCATTGAACTATTCTGAATGGTAAACCTACAAGGGTCGACACTGACAAACATAGACTTTTTTAATCTTTTTTAATCCCTTTTCCTTTTCTTTGT